>QGMF01001001.1:0-11780 GCA_007821475.1 Lachnellula arida
AGGGTCGAGCTGTATTCACAGGTGGGAATAGCGTCAATGACGTAGGACCTGTGAATGCTGGTCGAGAGCCATGTGAATGGCGACAGGCTGGCAGTACGCGTGCTAGAGCATGTGACCTGACAGCATGTCACGTGCCTGTGACAAGTAGGAGCGAGATTACTAGTAGAAGCAATAAGATAAGGTTCTCTTAGCTAAGAAGATAAGACTAAATAAGCTTAGTATTATAGCTAAGAAGGAGGAGAAAGCAAGGCACTTAAAGGTTATTAATTTAAGATATGCTAGCTAGCTAATTCCTTCTAAGCTTAAGCATCCTATATATAACCCTAAGAAGCCTTAGCTTAAAGCATATAAGGAAGCTTTAGTAGCCCTTAAAGAGTAAAGGAAGCGCAAAAAACCTATATTTATAACTAATACTATAGGGGATCTCTCTTTTTAAAGGGATTAGGAGCTAATTAATAAGGAACTAGGGGAAGGAGAGCATTGCTTTATAGAGGGGAATAGTGAGGATAATAATAATATAGAGATCACTTTAGATATAAAGACCTTCTAATAGAGTTTTATAATAAGGAATAGTAAGCATTTAAATATATATTAAAATGTGTGCATTTTTAGAGGTAATTCATTTAAGATATATATTATGACTTCTATTACATTATGGTGCTATACAAATTTTAGTGGGGGATATTGCTAACTAAGTAACTATACACTCGCTTTCTACTATACACTCGCTTTCCCCGACTAAGGAGCTCGCGACGAAGAAGGCCTCGCTTAAATGCCGACGATTACCTCTCCCGACACCGAAATTAGGAGGCACCCGAGGTACCCGGTGTGCCGGCCTGTACATATAAAATCGGGTGAATTGAATAAAAAAAAAAATATTATGTGCAAAATGCATAAGTGACCTCTAAAGTGACTTACGGTCTCACCTAAATAGTTAGCGAAATAAGGTTACTCTTAGAGGACGCGTCGCGTAACTGTATACCCACCCGAATTTAAGGTTTGCGCTAAATCACATGACTATAAGGTATAAATTAATTAATATTTTCAAGTACTTAGAATTAATACGCAAATTTGTTTAAAATGCAATTATTATAATAGGTTTTAGCATATAATTATTAGGAGTGTTGCATTAGTTATTATACAGGCCGTCTCGCCGGGTACTTCAGGTGCCTCTTAATTTAGGTAACGGGAGAGGTACTCGGCGTGTGGGCCTGTCCGTGCTTGCACGCCTACGTAATGCGTTCCCGATTTGGCTAGCTCAAGTTGGTCTAGACATTTTTCAAGTTGATTTAGAAAAACCCGAAAGGACGGGGAATCCAGGGAATTGCCGGAGTAGTGGGGACCCCGCATCCGTCATCGCTCGGGGTATGCCGAGGGAGGGGAATTCAAGCCGACGACAATTCATCCGAGATAAGTCCTTAATCTTCTTCCTTCTTTTCATTCATATTCTACAAGTATCCCACCCTAATTCCCTTCATCTCTCCACCTGTGTATATTTCTCTTGATCACCTTTCACCATGGAATCCCTCAGCGTCCCCAGAAAGCTATGGGAGCATCCTAATCCCCAGAGCACGCTAATGTATAAATTCATGAAATCGATAAACAAATCGCAAAACCTTCCATTAGAAGTAATTTCTCCCCATTTACACTCCAAAACTATCCCCAACCCCTAGCTCTTTCTAATGCGACCTGAGCTAGACATTCTGGGATCTCTATCAGTACTCCATAACCCAGCGAGCAGCCTTCTGGGACCAGGCTTTCCAATTCCTAGATCTGATATACACGGGCAGCTACACCAAGGTCGTAGACGAGTCCGCCCGCATCGATGCCATTCCCCGGTGGTTCGACGGCGTGCATCTGAGTTTCGCCGAGAACCTGCTGTATTCTCGCGTTCCCGGCGCTCCTTCATCACAGCGTGGAAAGAGAGGGAAAGAAGACTCCAAGATCGCAATAACGGAAGTGCGGGAGGGGGCTACAGAGATACGGGATGTGAGTTGGGGACAGTTGCGCGCAGAGGCTGGGCAGTTGGCTGCGGCGATGAAGGCGCATGGTGTGGGGAAGGGGGATCGGGTTGTGGTGGTTGCGAGTAACTCGGTGGATACGTTAAAGGTTTTCTTGGCGTGCACGTGGTTGGGGGGGTTGTTTAGTAGTAGTTCGACGGATATGGGTGTTAAGGGTGTTTTGCAGAGGGCGTTGCAGGTTACTCCAAAGGTAATCAATGCCCCATTACGGAATCCGAGTTTTGATTGAGTACCCCCGCAAGTACAACACTGACGAGAACAGTTTATATTCATGGACGACTTTGCAATTTACAATGGGAAGAGAGTAGACTTGCGATCCAAAATGGGGGAGATTGTGGAGGGTATGAAGGATGCGAAGGAGTTTGAGGGGATGGTAAGTATGCCACGCTTCCAAAAACCGATGGATATTTCCAGCATCCCGCAAACGCAAACGCTTTCTGCGTTCCAACAGATTTCAAGGTCTTCTTCGGTCCCAGAATTCGAGCAAGTAGCTTTCCACGACCCCTTTTTTATAGCCTATTCTTCTGGCACAACCGGTACGCCCAAGTGCATCGTTCACTCTGTGGGCGGCGCGACACTTTCCTCTGCCAAAGAGGGAAAACTCCATCGGGATGTCAACCCAGAGTCCGTAGTTCTGCAATATACAACAACAGGCTGGATCATGTACTTCGTATCCGTCATGGCCCTTTTGCCTGGAGCAAGAGCTGTGTTGTATGACGGCAGTCCTTTTATTCCAGACCTGACAACATTCGTGAAGTTAATTGGGGATCAGGGCGTGACAATCTTAGGGACAAGTCCGAGGTGGATGCATGAACTTGCTAAGAATGGGATCAAGCCGAGAGAAGTGACGGATTTGAGTAGACTCAAAGTAGTGAGCAGTACGGGTATGGTTTTGAGTGACCAACTTTTTGAATGGTTTTATGATGTTGGGTTTCCAAAGCATGTTCAGCTAGCGAATATTTCTGGAGGTACGGATTTGGTAAGTTCAATGGTGGTGGTTGAGAGGATGCTGGCTGACTTGTAACAGGCTGGATGCTTTGCTCAGGTGAATTCGATATACTCGTTGTCGATGATGATTCTAACTCGACACAGGAAAATCCACTCACGCCCGTCTACGTCGGCGGAACCCAAGGGCCCAGTCTCGGCACTCCCCTCGGAGTCTACGATTCCCTCATCGAAGGCGGAAAGGGCGTCCCGGGCGCAGCTGTAGACCACGGCACACCAGGAGAACTAATCGCGCCCTCGGCATTCCCCAACATGCCCGTATTCTTCTGGAACGACCCGACAGGCGAGCGTTACTTCTCGGCCTACTTTGAGAAATACGACAATGTCTGGACACACGGCGACTTTGTCATGGTCCATCCCACCACCAAGAACGTTCTTTTCCTGGGTCGCGCAGACGGTGTTTTGAATCCCTCGGGTGTGAGATTCGGGAGTGCGGAGATATATAGCGTTATTGAGGCTGGCTTCCCTATGGTTGCGGATAGTATTTGTGTCGGTCAACGACGACCGCAAGATAGCGATGAGAGCGTGATGTTGTTTTTGATGATGAAGAAGGGGGAGAAGTTCACAGACAGGCTTGTGAATGATGTGAAGGCGGCTATAAGGAAGGAGCTAAGTGCGCGGCACGTGCCGAAATATGTGTTTGAGACACCGGATATTCCCGTGAGTATTTTCTATGCCTGCAGAGTGGAGGTGCTGATGATGATGATAGACGACGGTCAATTTGAAGAAAGTTGAACTGCCGGTCAAACAAATTGTTTCCGGCAAGGTGATTAAGCCTAGTGGCACCTTGCTCAATCCGGGAAGCTTGGATTACTATTATCAGTTTGCAAAGGTAGAGGAGTTGGAGCAGGTGAAGAGTAAATTATAGAGGAGATATAGATTTAGAAACCAGGTCGAGATCTGGGAAATTGGTACCAAGATAAATAGAAGGATGGAATCTTGTCTTACTGGCATTGGGCTCGAACGAGACGTTTTAGCAAAAGATATGAGACTCGTGTGACATGAACTGGGAAGATAGTCGCAAAAGACAAAGGCAGAACATCGAAAGTGCTTAAAGGGCATATGCAACCAGTGCGCTTTCGTAGAAAAGGATCACCAAAATTAGTTTATACGCCACTTCTATGGTTACCCATTCTCCCAGCCGTCTTTCTCGTAAAATAACAAAGTGCAGAAACTCCACCAACTCTGAAACATACGACGAAAACTCCATAGTCGTCCCGACAGACTCCCAACCCTCCAAAATCAAGACACCAAGGCCGGCCATAACTCACAAACTCCCCGGAGAGCACTAATTCTCACCATCCCCGACAATGCCATGTTATTAGCCGTGTATTTCATCCATATCGTTGGCTGTTGCCTCTTCGTTTTGACCATTACACGGCTCTACTTGCACTCAGCCGTAAATACCCAAATCACTACACCAGGTCAGCTCCCGCACCCTGAAAGAATTCCGAGTCTGTCACTTACAACTTCCCAAACCGATCCCGCCCTTGGGCATCCCTGCTCACCCATACAGACACCGAGATGCCAGCGCACGGAAACACACCATATCCATCTGGTCCAATCACGACCTCTCCACCTTCGTTGCCCAGAACATCCGTCCATTGCTCTCCAGCGTGCATATCGCCAACCGCCATCTTGATCTCTCCCGGCCCAGTATTGCTCATCACGCAAGCCAAGCCGCTCGGATGATCAGCGGTGCCGCGGCGCACAAACCCCACGCAGTTCGCCGCGTCGAAATACTCGTCCTGCTCGCCATACGCGTACAGCTTGCGCGCTAGCACCAGGTCCGCGACGTGCGCAACCGGGCCTTCGGGACTCTCTTCCTTTTGGGTGCCGTACAGATCGCCGTAGAAGATTTCGGGGTAGCCTTGGGCCCTCAGCAAGATGAGCGCGTAGGCGAGCGGCTTGAAGAAGGCTGCGATGGGAGTCGCTACTGTTTGCCCGGCTTGGGTGTCGTGGTTCGTGACGAGGGTTACGGCGTCGCGTGGCCGCATCTTCACGAGGCTTCCGTCGAAGATTTTGCGCAGATCGGCGTTCTGCTCTTTCGAGATGGATGAGAAGTTGTTTAGGAGCGGTGAGTCGAAGAGCGACATTTTGTGCTTCATTTGGTCCAGCCACTAGAACAGCGGGGAGTTAGTTATTTCCTATTCAAGACGGTTTCGGGAGTAGAGGGAGCCTATGTTTCTAGTTTAAGAAATTTATAGGGGGAGTTAAGAGCACATGAGACAAAACATATGAAGGGGGTAGGGTAAAATCAAAGAGCCACTTCTGCTTACGTCTGACATAACCTGTGCATTTGGGTCCCAGTACTCGCCAACGATGAATATGCTGTCCTTTCCAAACTTCTTCTCCAGATTGCTGATGAACTCGGTCGTGAAGCGTTCAGAGAAGTGCTGCACGGCATCGAGACGGAAGGCTGATAATCCAAGCTCCCTGACAACCCACTCACCCCAATGTATCACATCTTCGCACACCTCGGGATGCGCGTAATCGATATCTGCAAACATCATAAAGTCGGCGTTTCCTTGCTCGTTTGCCACCGATCGTGACCAGTGCTTGTTATCCCCCTGGACCTTGTAGATGGCTGATTTCCCGTTCTCGGCATTATAGTCCGTCCCGCTGAAGTGCTCCCAGTGCCACTTCATCTTGCTATACCTGTCTCCGCGACCAGGGAAATCAAAGCCGAACCACGCCTCAATCTCATAAGGGTCTCCAACCTCCTTCGTACGATCTGCAAATCATTAGTTCCACGCTCATTAGTCACGAATGTGGAAACCACGAACCATCGTTATCGACTTCTACAACCTTGCACTTTTCCGTGTGGTCGGCGCCAGCCTTGTGGTTCAGCACTGCATCAAACAATACATCAATCCCCAGATCCTTTGCCTTTTTGCATACACTTAACAGCTCATCCTTGGTGCCGAACTTTGTGCCTACAGACCCTTTCTGATCAAATTCGCCGAGGTCATACAAGTCATAGATGTCATATCCATTGCCGTTGGCCCCGGCAGCAGCTTTGCACGCTGGCGGGAGCCAGATGGTCGTGATGCCGATTTCTTTGTATTGCTCAAGAGCGCCGAGGAGGTGCTGGTAGTGCTTCTGATCTGCGGGGACGTTCCATTCCCATGCTTGGAACAGCGTCTTGTTTTCTTCTGTGTGGGACATGTTAGCTGGCTGGCTCAATTTCTGTAAGAATAGATTAGATCCTACCTGTTCCAGTGGGCATGGTCAAACGTGATGGAGGAAGGCGTGGGCAAGTTTTGCTTGCGATACTGTTTTGAAAGAGGAAATCTTTACCTTTGTCAATGCGCGATATTAATAAAGTGTATCATCAGTTTCCGGGTTTTATACTTGTATACATCAATAAGTTTTCATGTTTGGTCCCATACACGGGTTGTGAATTGGTGTGACGTAATGGTGTCTAGAGGCCAAGCATTCATTATCATGAAACCTGTATGTCAGACTCTATATGCGGACGTGACGTATCCCAACTCTTCGTCGCATTTTAAATTGCCTATTTGAAGCATTTGTATTCTACATTATCCTTTAGACAGGGTGATTGATGTGCGTACTAAGTAGATACCTATGTAGTGCCATCTAGCTTTAACGATTTACCCCTGTACTTAGGTTTAGGGCCGGCCCATGCAGCTAAAAAGGTCCCCCTTTTTTGAACTAGCCAATCACAATCCGAACATCGTAACGCCCTCAAGTAGCACAACCATTTCAATTTGAATGCACGAAATCATCGAATCCTCATGGCTTATCTGAAAGCGATACGTACCTACCTAAATTTGGCCATCTGGTCCCTACAAAAAGCACTGCCGCTCTCTAATTGGCCATTCCGCGGGCAAGCGAGCTCCGCACTAAAACAGACCATGCATATCAGCTTCGTATTCGTACTCCGTATCCGTTCAATCTGAAGTCTCCGTCAACTTACTACAGTAGAGAAGTAGAGACCACAATATATATACTCCTCGACTCGACTCACCATCTCCAAGTACCTACATCAAACATCGCAAGCAACTGATTTTCCCGATTACTCTGTACATTAACAATGGCGGAAGTTGAACCAACCCCCACTACCGACTCGCCGAGTCACAAACTCGAGCATACCCCCTCCGGAACTCCCTATATTGCCCTCACGACCCGCGCGCAAGTTCCAATCTACCTCACGCAGTTGAGAGAAAGCGACGCAGAAGCCATGCAGCGAACTATCGCCCTAGATGCGATTGGCGACGTGCTTATTGGGACCCCGAAGCCATACACGCTAGATAGTGCGAAATGGTGGATAGGACAGCAATGTAAGTTAACATCTCGACTATTAGATATCAAAGAAAGAAAGCACATTAACAATACTTCCCCTACAGTAACAGGTCAAGCAGATCTACCTCTAACTTGTTTAAGAGCGTCTGATCCCGAGACCGGGGCCTTTATCGGGAGTGTAGGTCTTGCGCCTCACGACGGACCCATGACTTCCGTCGTGCGGGAAAAGAAAGAGAGGGTTGAGGGCGCAGGCAGGGATGTTGATTTGGGATATTATTTGCACCCGGATTGGCAGGGTAAAGGCATTATCAAACCCGCTGTGCGGGCAATTGTGGATTGGGGGAGAAGGGAGGAGAGTGTAAGGACGGTGTTTGTACGTGTGCTGCAGGAGAATGTTTCGAGTAGGAGGATTGTTTCTTCGCTGCCGCGGTTTGTGAGGTGTAATGGTGAGGATGATTTTACGCAGTATCCGGAGAATAAGGGTGGTGGGAAGAGGAGGATGTATATTTGGGAATGGAAGTTATGAATGCGAAGGAGATGAGGAGACGAGGATTTGAAGGGTGAGGGTAGAGGTTCGGCGTTGAGAGGAGAGTTAGGGAGGTGGTGCGTGGAGAGAGGAGCAGCTATTTACTTTGAGATGAGAAAAGACTTAGACTTATTGGCAATTATAGAGCGTATGTGCGGTATTACTTTCACGTATCTTATTAGACCGCAATTTTTATTGCTTCATCTGCCGCGTCTCTTTCAGCACTGAGGTTGGAACATAACGCACTGGTGGCATAGAGGGGATATCCAAGGGTAATGGCCACAGCTCTTACTGACTATAACGAAGAAGTAGGGACAGCTGATTTGACTGGTTCTGCTTCAATGAATTGGTGTTAAGAAAGAAGGAGGGATGGAGGGATGGAGGACTGGGCGTACTCACCAATCTTTATACCCATGATCTGCTACGTCTATTCACCATTTCCGTATATCAATACCCCGCAATATATCTGAATTGCTGTAACATGTCACCGAATTCACAACTCTGAATAGTTGCACTAGCTTCAAAGCAGAAAAGCGATACAGACACCCTTTTCATTTTATGAACTTGATTATTTAACCCTGACACAACCCCGATCTCCATCTCCAAGTTGCTATTTTTAATACCCTTTCGTTTTCATCCTCAACTTCTATTAGGTATACTTTTAGGTATCTAGGTCGACTTCGACCTAGGCAAAGCCCTGCGCGACCAGATGGCCAACGATGCTGGGATTTTTGCCCCCGATCCCCATTCTGCCGATCCTTGGAAAGAGTGCGGCGTCCCATACGCTTGCGAGCACAATATCTCTTCATTTGATTACTCCTCCGATGATACTGAAGGCGACTCTCCCACCCAAGAAGAGCGCAGGACCCTACGTCGCGTTCCTGACAAGATTCCATTGATGGTCTATACGGTCGCCTTTATTGAACTGGTCGAGCGATTCTCTTTCTATGGCACTATCATTGCCTGTAGGTCTAAAACTCTGGTTTCCCTCCTCCGGATGAACAATTGGATCTGACATCGTCCAGATACGAACTTCGTCCAGCAACCTCTCCCTGATGGATCTCGCACGGGTGCAGGTGGTACTGATGGGCAATCGGGTGCTCTCAATATGGGTCAACGAGCTTCGACCGGCATCACTACCTTCAATTCCTTCTGGGTCTATGTGATTCCTTTGTTCGGGGCCTATGTTGCCGATGTCCATGTAAGAAATTAGTCTTGCTTGCCGTTTTGGGATTCTGGAAGATTGTTCCACACCTTCTCAGACATTATACTCTACAAGAACTTGATGCTAATTCATCATAGTGGGGTAGGTTCAAGACTATTTGTATTGCTCTCGCAGTCGCAATTCTTGGTCATATTATCTTGGTTATCTCTGCTATTCCCGACATCATTACGCACCCCAAAGCCTCCCTCCCTACCTTCATAATTGGACTTGTTTTGGTGGGCCTTGGTACTGGTAGCTTTAAGCCCAACATATCTCCCTTGATCGTCGAGCAGGTTTCGAATAGGAGAATGTCAATCAAAGTACTCCCCTCCCGCGAGCGTGTTATCGTCGACCCTACTGCCACTCAGAGCAGAGTATACCACTATTTCTACCTCTTCATCAACTTTGGAGCAATGATCGGAGTATTGGGTATGACTTACACCGAGAAGTACCTCGGATACTGGATTACATTCTTGCTGCCGACCGGCCTAATACTGCTTTGTCCAATTGTACTCTGGTTTTGCCGCAACAGATATGTGCGCACACCTCCCCAAGGCTCTGTTCTTGGTAAGGCTTTCCGCATCTTTCTGTTTGCCAACAAAGGCCGCTGGTCTTGGAATCCACTTAGAACCTACCGCAACCTCCACAATGGTACCTTCTGGGAGGTCGTCAAGCCTTCTTACTTGGGGCCAAACCGCCGCCCTAGCTGGATGACCTTTGATGACCAATGGGTGGATGAGGTTGCTCGTGGCTTTGGTGCTTGTTCCGTATTCTGTTGGTATCCGCTTTACTGGATCACTTACAGCCAGCTCTACAACAACTTTACTTCGCAAGCTGCGGTTATGAATCTTGGTGGTATCCCTAAGGATCTTATTCCGTTCTTGGATCCCGTCATCATTATGTTGCTGATTCCGTTCTGTGATTTGCTTGTCTACCCTACATTGAGGAAAGCAAAGATCCGTTTCACCCCTATCAGGAGTAAGTGATTCCACTCCACGCAAAATATCCCAACTCTATGGAATAATGTTAAAGTGTTATCTATAGAGATTACCGTCGGCTTCTTCATGGGCAGCCTGGCAATGGTTTGGGCTGCTGTCATCCAAGTGTACGTTTACAAGACGTCCATCTGTGGAAATTATGCCTCGGACGTACTCCCAGGTAAAGGCATCCCCCCCCACCCCAAATTTAAATCCACAATGCTAATTAAAGAACTCCGCAGCCGAGCTTGGTGGTGATGGCTTGGAATATTGCCCTCCAATATACCTCACTGTCTGGGCCCAAAGCGGCGCCTACGTCCTGATTGGCATATCAGAAATCTTCGCCTCGATTACCAGCCTGGAATATGCATTCTCCAAAGCTCCTGTCAACATGCGGTCACTGGTCATGGCTTTTGCGATGTTGATGAGCGGTATTGCCTCCGCCATTGGTGAAGGCTTCTCGTCCCTCTCCATGGACCCGCTCTTGGTCTGGAACTATGGTTCTATGGCCGGTCTTTCGTTCCTGGGTGGAGTTGGATTCTGGTTTACGTTTAGGAAATTGGATATCGAGGAGGATGACCTGAACATGTTGCCAGCAGGAAGCATGGATATGGCGTCGGCGTCGGAGACTCAGAATAGAGAGTACTGAGATGAGCGACTTGGAGCGACCGTCAGCTCCCAGACGAGGGTCGAAGGCGACCCGACGGAGGATTTAATTTTGGTTTATGAAGAGTGACACTTTGTGACGATTTCGTGGAAAAAGTATGAGAGATTACGCTATTCTGGTTATTTCAAATGTCTCAAATCAGATGAAACATTTTCGTAACGGAAAGCAGAACAATCGAACAAAGACAGTTAACTTCCCGAATTTTCTTTGGCATTAGTTCGGGACGCTACTTTCTTCGTAGGTGGGTCACCTCATCGTTGTTATCATCTACTTATTCATTTCTATGGGGGGCAGGCGGGGAGTGTTTCTTTTCAATTTCCCTCCATTCTATATAGCAACCTCTTAGCTTTACTCTACCCCGTCACCCTCTTGGGCATTCTTTCCTCCTCTCTACACCACCTCTCAAATCGGCAACACAGCAGGCTAAGCAACGCGGGGAGTAACTTTACTGAAAAACATAATTGGGGTTAGGGTTATGTCACTTTCTAGCATTGTATCACCTAAATGGGAGTTTGTGTTTCTTTGCACCTGATTGTTTTGGGCTCACGTTTTTAAGGACTTTCTAAATTTAATTGGAAACTTTCAAGTTTTCATTTTATCTCATCTCCTTTCATCTTCTCTCATCTATTCAAACAATCCTCCACCGTTATCCATCAGATAACGACATTGAGAAGTCGGCCACACCCGTAGGTAGAGCCAGCAGCGACGATGCCGACGGCCAACGTCTTTCCAGCAACCCGAAAGCCTCCAGAAACTGTCCCGAACGCCTGGTACCCATTGTTGAACCCAAAGATGCTGAACTCGATGAAAGCAACAGCAAGGGAGACATACAAGGCATGCGAGATATGCTTCATGCAGAAGTACGGGATCATCGGCACAACACCAGCAAAGAAATACGCCAGGCCCATCGCCAGCGCCGACAAAGCAGCGCGCACATGCGACGTCCTCGACATATGGTGCTTGAAATCCAACAAGAAGCGCAAGAACGCCTCTGGGTTCCTCGCCAGTGAGACTAACAGGGGCTCGACGTTGTATCGATCGACCTGGTAGCCGCGCATCAGCTCCGCGACGTCCATGCACGCGTCCTCGGGATCCAAACGGATGCGCTCGCGCT
>QGMF01001002.1:0-10000 GCA_007821475.1 Lachnellula arida
ACAAAACAATCCCACTGAATGGGAATATCAGTGGGTGTGGGAAAGGGAGGGCCAGCAGAACGTGATGATGGCATCATCAACTAATTCCGCCTGCCCTCCTTGTCTTAGCCATCGCTCTCGGGCTCCTTCTCACTCTCTTGAGCATCACCCGTGGGGCTTTGCTTTTCAGAGACGGGAGGAGCCACCTCAGCTTCCGACTGGGATGTCGGAGCTGCCATGTCAGCAACAGGAGTCTCGTCCGTTGGACCGCTCTCAGTGCTACCCTTTTCGACATTAGTAGATGCCGATTCAGCAACAGGAGTCTCGTCCGTTGGACTGCTCTCTGTGCTACCCTGTGCAACAGACGCCGAGCTAGAGGGAAGAAGCTTCGGCTTTGTAAGTAAAAAACCTACTTTGGCAGCGACGGCTTGGCGCTCGAGGATTTCAAGTCCCGCGTTTATGAACGCCTGGTGTCGCCGCTGCTTCTTTCTCTTCAGCAGCTCCTTGCCTGACACTACCACTGAAGCCTCGAAGTCGTAGACCTCGTCCTTCTTCTGTGGGTTGTAGACCTCTGGCCAGATGCCCACCATTATCAGCTCCTCTAGCTTCTTGGCAGGGGGCTCACCTTCAGACTCATCCGCCATCGTCTCGTTCCAAGATTCCATCCTCTGTTTCCAGCCAGATTTCTTGACGTAGTCACGAACTCTGTCGTTGATGACTTCCTGCTTGGGGAACTTGTCGGGAAAAGCTTTAACATGCGCCGCAAGCTTTTCAAGCCCACTCTCGCAAGCGGCCGCGAGGACATCGCGCTCTTCCGTGGTTTGCTGCTTCTTCTTTTTACCGTGAGATGAGACGGTCGCAGACGCAGTCTCGTCTTTGGGGAGCTTGTCCTCCTCTTTATCCTCAGATGAGAGTGTCGTAGACACAGTCTCGTCTTTGGGGAGCTTGTCCTTCTCTTTAACCTCGGCAGACGAGTCGGTCATAGACACGGCCTTGTCTCCCTGCTTCCCAGCCTTGACTGGAGCTTTGGTTGAGGCTGGAGCATCCTCTTGCCCCTCCAAATCATCATACCTCCACCATACCTAGGGTCGGCTTGTGCATTTGGTAAAGGATGGCGCGGGCCAGGGATTGTTTTTGGAGCTATGGAAGGCTCGTGAAAGCGCATGCAGTGGTAGTAGAATTCGGGGAACTCTACCACCAACTGATGGTTGTCTACTCAGCGAGTGAACGACCATTCGTGGAGGCACTTGGACATTATTTCAAGTCTTTGAATCTTCATCTCTGTCCAGATTTCCCAATTCTTGGGCTTTGCCATCACGAGGCAAGCCTGTCCCAATGAGCCGCCAACGGTGTTGGCAAAGTTCACGGGACTTGCGTTATGTGTGCTGGCAGGAGTCTCGGAGTTTGAAGTCTGAAAAGTGACCCCATTGCCATCCGAAGGAGTTTGATGTTGTACGATCGTACCTCCTCCATTTCCATTGTTGGCTCCGGGGTTTGATACTTGGAAAGTACCACTGCCCCCCGTTTCCACAGGATTGCCATTGTTCCGCTGAGGTTGTTGAGAAGCGTTGCTTCTGCTACATCCTCTTCGTCTTGTCCACTGCTCAGTCTGGTCGGAAAACCCCCGTCAACAGCGGTAGGCCTCTGTGAGAGGTCTACATCCTGTTTTGCGGGACTGGATAAACATTTGGATCCGGAGGGGGATCGAAAAATGATCCTCTTCCGTCTGTCCAATGGTCAGTGAATCCATTGTCGTCCCATTCAGCCACGACTGCTTCGTACGTGCGGTCGTAGCGACCGACAAGCGGCGGATGGACAATTGGACTCGGGACATGCCCTACAAGCTGTTAGCAGATGCATTGCACGGAAACCGATTATGTCTATACTTACAATACTTCTCGAAGACCTGGCTCTCGGCATACCATTGCTGGTATTGCGTTTGGCCAGGCCAATCCATTTCCGCCTCGCGGACAAAGTGTAGCATCCAGGCATGAAGGTTTTCTTCGTTGAAACCGACTTCACGCGCATGGGCGATCAGTTCGGGGTAGCGTGGTTCATACCACCAAGATGGTGGCTCGTAGCGTTCCTTGAAAATACGCTCACTATTCACCCCATAGACCCCATCATCTGGAACGGATAATATACCGCGTCCTAACGCGTTTCGAACTATCACTTGAACCGTAACATCACTCATATGGCCTCCGACCTGCCATGATCTCCACCCAAGTCCGCTATTTTTACCACGAATAACCTTGCCGCTCGTCGAAACTGCAAGCTGGAGAGCATCGCCCGTAGCATAGTTGTCAATAGTGCTGATGTTTTCCTTCACGGAAGTTCCTGATCCAGAGAGCATCCGCGCAAACTGGTACATAGTCCCCAGACTTTCCTGCAGCCTTTGAATATTCGTAACGTCCTCCTCAGAGACCGTCCCTGTCTTCGATTTATCCACCAGTTGATCGGTTCGATCTTTCAAAGAACTTTCCAACTTCGCAATGGTAATGTTGAGGCTGCTCTTGTACTCGTGCAGGGGCTCTGGTGGCTCGGATATTGGCTCAATCTGATCAATATGATCTGAAAATTAGGCACAGATTTCGAGACTTTTGTGCGAACTCGTTTGCTCCTCTTCGAGAAGTCTTACTTCCTCTGCAACCAGGTTGGCCCCCGTGTGTTTCTCGAGCCTTTTGTCGATGTATTGGAGATGAGTCTGAATATTCATTGTGGCATTCTTTGAAAGGTCTTTGTAAATTTCGAGATCTCCGGAAGTAATTGGGGATTTGTGACTAGATAAGGGTTAAAGCTGCTTTGGTACACATAAGGAGACAAAGACTTACAGGCTTGCGTCTATACGAGCAATATTGATAGTAGACTTATGTCTAGCCAGCAGTTGCCTGAAGCCGAGGATATCATCACCCATATACCTTAAGTTGGCCAAGTCTTGAAAGTTTGTTGAATTGCCACCAGACCGCGATAAGCATTTCAAACCCTCCTTTTCGAACTCTGTACAGGCATTGCCGCATCGTTGTAAAGGAAGACGGAGAGCATAAAACTCCACGTCAGCAGAAACACCGATTGCCTCTGTGAAGGAGCTGAGAATCCCGTTCTAGTCATCAAGCTCCTCTAGGAGGCTGAGTGCGGAATGGGATTGGGTTTGAGCGCTCTCAACGGTCTTGTAAAGTTTGATTCCAGACTGCAATGCAAAGCTAAGTTGTTTTAGTTGTACGGAATCAAGGTTCACAGTTGCTGCCATTGTGTCAAATGAGAGATACGTGCTCGTAAGCAGGAAAGAGGGGAGCTCTGAAGAGTTGTAATCAATGTCCACGGGATTACGATAAGGCTAGCACTAGCTCCAATCTCGATACACACCATATGACTGCATCCCTTGGCGCTGTCAGGGGCCGCGGCAGGTACGCCGATAGCGTTTTCACGCCTAGCGGGCCACTTCCCCATTCACGTGGCCAGACTTTCGGAGCTACACTGCAGAAGCCTCTGTAGAAGTTGGGTTTTTGGTGCTCTTATCAGTCCATCATGGGATGGGGATGGTGGGCGTCAGACAAACTTAGAACTAACTGACCACGTTTCAAGTTGTCGACATCGCTCCTGGACCCACCTCGGTTTCCATAAAAATTTTGTTCATCGAAAGACGCGTCAAATTGATTTGGCTGGTTCTCCCAGCGAAGCAAGAAATCTTGGTACCAGTCTTCTCTGACGGTTAATTTGCTTTCGCCGGAGTGGACACAGAGCAAACGCCAGGGTCCACAGATGAGCAGAGATTCCGCCAAATCGGTCAAAGCTCACCCGTGATTGGTTGGCACCGTCCTTTCTTCCTAATTGTAATGACGCTGAACACCATTTCGCGGATTTCCGTACTGCAAACGTCCACTCAGTAGCTAGAGATAGAGATCGACGATCATGGCCACACCATCATCATTTGCAATGACGCCTCCATTGCACAGCGCTGGCCGACTTCGCTACCATCATTCAAAGCTCCTCGTTGAGCTGCGTTTTGCAAGATCGCACAGTCTTAGAATTGGGCAATAACTCTCGATCACCCGGTACCCTTCAATCAGCACGCTCTCTGGTTCGCCGTCAACGCTGTTCGCGTTGTTGACTGCCGCAAGCTTCGTCTCCGAGTGAGTCAGAGGAGCGTTGCGTGAAGCACAACTAGCTGGTAGGCATTCTCAAAGGGAAGAGACAAGTCTCCCCGTTAAACCTGTGTTAATCACCTCAGTGCTCTCCAGTCCTCCTTCCTCCATCAAGCGCGAGGATACTGCCCCGAGGCCTCTCGGTAGCTTCGTCACGGACGGGTCTAGCGCCGATGCAATTTCCGATGTTGCAGCTGGTCCTCGCACAAGACTGGTGCCCAAATACATACTTCATAACTGGCGTGAAAGGTCTGAGATTTGTGAAGGGCGCAGGTGGGTGAAATCGCCGCGGACTCTGTGTCGATGAGTCCCGACACAGCAAATAGGCCAGGGATCAATCCAGGGATCGTTGATGCTCCGGAATTGGTCTTTAGACGGGGTGGTGCTGCCACCTGAGTTCTTCCGCGACAACAACTTGGTGAATTGACTCTGAGTTTTCAAGACGCATCCCCAGTCTCGCAGGTCAGCGTCCCAGGCATCCTTTCTATCAACACTATCGCCACCTCCGAAGTCATTGCCAGCACTATCACCATCCCATCTTGATCATTCCACCGGTATTTACTTTCCCCTATTGACTCTTCGCCGTCCCCACAACGAGTGAACGTCCAGCAAGCGGGGATTTTTAGGATTTTAGCAGCTCCACTGAGGGCCTTGCAGTTTAATATGAACAGCGTTCCCGTCTGTGGTTCTGCTGTTCCAAAGCAGACCAGCCGAACTCCTCCACCGGGAAACTAAGTCTTCACAGACCGCATACAAGTTGATGTTGAGGTTGGCTGAGACGCCAGAATTTTGCCCGCTTGATGCCACATCCTGCACAATGTGAGCAAGATTGTGGTTTGGTAGCATCATCCACCACTCCACACTAGCTGTGTACGAGAACCTCTAAATATTTGAGTCTTAATCGTCGGCGCCATGCAACATCGATCCACACTGCGCATGATCTGAGGAATCAGAGTTCTTCTCTTCAATGTCATGCAACATCGTTCCACACGAGGGATCCTCTAGGAATTAGAGTCATTCTCATTTTGAACTCAATTCCAGCCCACATTGCCCTGGACATACTGCGGGGAACTCGAACCTATCGCATCTCCTATGCCTATGTCCTAATCTCACTTCCGGCCGACTCGAAAGCCCCTCACGACACAGTTGCCTACCCAAATCATGTTCCCGCCTTTACAAATCTGGACCTTTCGGGTTTTTGCCTTTATATTGCCACTATTTCGACCTTCGACTATTAGTCAAGCAATTTGCACTAGACGGCATACGTTATGAGAACGAGTGGAGCATGCCACCGTATCTTTGATCCCGCCTTCCGTCTCCTGCAGTAACAACAATCCACAGGATCTCGACACATGAACGTTTTGTCCCCAACCGCCTCTTTCTAGGGAGGATGAGCTAGGGTGGCAAGAGCATGTTGATGGGCCCTTAGACTGTAGTCAAAATTCCACAGCAACAGTTCCCGATGTAGATATGGGATCAGTCTTAAATCTCGGACGTTTGCTGGAAGCAGTTTCCACGAGGGAAGACCGCTGCCGAGTTGGGTTATCATGCCGTACAGGCCCGCTGCTGTTTACGTAACCTTTCAATTCGAAGCAACTTTAAGCTCATGTCTGTTCTTTGTGATGATGTGCAATTAGTGACTTAAACCTGACGTGGAGTATATAACCCCGATTCCCAAATCATACAAAATTCAGTTGGTGATCAGGATCAACTGGATAATTGGCTGGACGGAATGACCCTTCGACCACGGACACATCGAAACCTCATCATCATCAAAGGCCAGGACTGCCAATCCTTGACCGCAACCGTTAGCCCTATCGAAGATAACAGATTGGATTCTACTCAACCTTAAGATTTCTGATATTGGTGTTACTTTTGACAAATCTCAAGTAGCCGGTGGCAATTTGAAGTTTAATGTATTACATAAAATCCTAGGATGAGACTGCAACTATTGTGATGGGATAAGGCAAGTTCAGGCACAGCATGGAGATGTCCGCATAATCTGTTTCATGTCATTCTTTGACACTCCTACATAAGTTACAACGGGAAAAGATGACAGTGACAGGAATGCTCGGCGGGCCACGTATAGTACTATAATGTAGGGGTTGAATGACGATTCTGTGCTTGGTGTCCGTTGCCTACCCAAGGCAACCCCAATGAGCAGTCGATGCCGAACAATGTGATTAACTGGGTATAAGCATGCTGAGAAAGTTCCAATTTGTTTTTGGTTTCAACTGCTGACCGTTTGACATAATGCAGGCTGACAACAGTCTTAGCTGAGCGTTGGACTTAGAAATAATATAAACATATCCCCAATCTAGAATTGCTGCAGTCTTCTAAGGTCAATTGTTTTTCTAAAATTCCAGTTTCATGATGGCAGCTGATTCAACGCTCATGGCCAAAAATAGCTTCTTTGCCGCTTCCACGGATGTGAAAAGACTTACAACGTCTCATGACGATCTTACTCGAGAACTGAAGGAATTTGTCAATAATCATCCAATAGTAATCAAGCTGAAGTCACAACCTGAGTTCTCAAAGTCATTATTAAAGTCGGAAATACGGCATAATTTCATTGGACGAACTCTTGTAGGCCCTGGAAAGGTTGTAGTATCACCATTAACATGGATCGAAACTGGCGGGAAATCTCTAGTTCAAATATCCTACTTGGGAATGGATTTGTGTGGGCATCCTGGTATCATCCACGGGGGGATGCTTGCAACAATGTTGGACGAGGGATTTGCAAACTGCTGCTCTGCTGCATTCCCAAACAAGAACGGCATGACGGCTAACCTGAATATCAACTACCGAGCTCCAGTTTTTGCCAGAAATTTTGTAGTGCTGCGAGCGAATACAACCAAGGTGCAAGGTCGGAAAATTTGGGTTGAAGGACACATTGAGACTCTGGTAACTGAAGGAGAGAAACCTATTGTGTTGGTAGAAGCATCTGCTCTCTTTATTGAGCTCAGACAATCGGCTGTAGGTGCTAATCTATCACTCTTGTATGCAACGAGCTAATTTTATGACGAAGACACAACCAGAATAAGCTCTCTGGCATCAACTTCAAATGGCACGTAGGGGTTTTGACTTTTCGGCCTGTAGCGTGTGTTCTTGAGATAGCATATCTAGTCTGAAGATAAAGTTAGATTGCTTCTCTCATCCGCGTGACTCAAATAGAGACTACCTAAGCTTAGATTGTTTCTAATTTGTATTTGGAACGAAAAGATAAAACCAGAAGAGGACAGCCGGTTTCTTGCATGTGGGAAAGGGCGTAAACAACCATACATCAATTTTTACTGATACCCTTAAGGTCTATACCAAAGAAAAAGAGACTGCCCTCTTAGTACAATGCAAGTCCTGACACTTGCAAGATCTATACGAGATGAGTAACTAAAAGAGACTCTCGCAATATATTTCTATATTATCGTATTGTATTGTATTGTACCATGTCATACACTGTCCCAGCTTCGCTTAGCGAATGGTATGCAGGAGTTCTACATGAACCACCCCTCCCCCCCACCTCCATTTGACCTGCCCAGCCGTTCCTCCATTGCTGTGACACATTGAATGAACTGCTCGCTGTCGCTCTCGGTCCTGGCTCTGTCCTACCATGCTACCTACTGAACCCAGTCTCACAGAGTGGCAGCTCTGTGAGATTGGGTTTGGTTGGTCGGGGTTGAGGGGGTCTGTTCCGCCTGTGGCTACCTGACAGAAACCAACATCTGTCTTGTCTACTATAAGCTACTCTACTCGATGCAGCGCTGTATAATTACAGCTGTCTGTGATGTCCTCAAAGTTGATGTTGAGGACCAGTCGTCTCTGGGTCCAAAGTTGGTGCTTGAGGTTTTGATATTTAATAATTAATGTTTGAATTGACTGAAAAGTGGGGCCGTGGGTGACGAACTTTCGATTTTCTGGGATTTGAACTTGAATTTTAAAGAGGTTTGATGATTTGGCTATTTCGGTGTGGTATGTTATGTGTTACGTAGTATTGGCACCTCTTTGAATTGCTCGAGCAGGCCAGTCTTCAGCATCATCCGAGCTGCTCTAATCGCCTTAATTGGGTCACAGAGGAGTTATCTGAGGTTAATCATCGATCTACCGCCTGCCCAAAGTTCGTGTCTCTCTGCTACCACTCCCTGCACTTCAGGAGGATGTGTTCCACTGTTTGTTCTCCTTGGTTGCAAGTGCACTGGTTTGTTTCCGCTTGGTTGATTTTATGTAGGTATGATCTAAGACGGATCTTGCCGGTTCTCATTTGTGTCAAAACAGAGCAAATCACGCGAGGCAGGCCTTTGTGCATTTCCAAGGATTTCTTATCAGGTCGCACGTCCAAGGAGTAGAGATAGCGTCCAGGGTTTCCCAGTCGTCTCGTAGACCTTCGTTGATTGTAGTATATAGTGGAGTCGACAAGATACGGAAGGTAGTTTGCAAGCTTGTCTTCTGCATTTGCTGGCCTATCGGTAAGAGATATGCCTCAATTTCGACTGCGCTTGCTGCAGTAGTTCGAAAGGTTCCTATGATGATTTGGGCTGCCCTCTTCTGTATAGGTGCTAGGAGACGTGCCATCCTAGATTGGCTTTTATAGAGTTCTCCTGAGAGATGTAGCATTCGTGTTTTATACCATGCTGAACAACCATATAACATTCGGGGTAGGATCATAGCTTGATATACCTGTCGGAGAGTTTTTAGGCTGGCACCCCATGTGGATGACACGATTTCCATATTTATATTCAAACGTGTTGACGTCTATATCTGAGGTGTCGAAATATCATAAACAATAAACTTCAAATATTGTCTTTGAAGAACCTCGTCTTTTACAAAGCCATCTCCCTTATTCATATGAATCACCACAATTGCAACTTGTCCCACAGGCACCTATTGGCTTTGTTAATACTAATGAGAGACCCGATGCAAATGAGGAACGGACAAACGAATCCCCCTGAACAACTGCAGTCGTCACACAACCTTAAAATCATGATATATACTTGCCTTTCCCCTTACCCAAGTAGAATTAGCCTCACATCTCAGTTCCTCCAAAAGGTTACCCTCTATCTTAAGAATGTGAGGTGCTTCGCGACGATAATGCGACTCGCTTGCTGCCCAGAGAATCATGGAAATAGGGTAGTCGTGCTCGTGGTAGTGCGCGTCGATAGTATATTCGACGTTTATAATGTGACGATCTACTGGGGCTGTTTTGGATTTAATGCGGTTCAGAAGAGCGTTTGCCATTCTATTGCATTCTTCGATAGAAGAAACCGCCATAGTAGTAGACATTATGCAGGTTGCTACCTCGAATTGCGGATCTCGGGGCGAGGCTGTGAGCGGTAAAGGGGGAGCGGGTGCGCTATTTACGCTTGAGGAGACGAGGCGTAATCTCAGATCTGGACTTAGAAAGCTACCTAAAAGTTAGAAAACTCCTTGGCAGTGGCAGTAGATATATTTATCCAAGGTTGGATGTTTGTGGTGACAAAGAAAATGATTGTCGTTTGCAGAGAAAGGTTTTCGATTTCAGAAGTTATTGCAAGAAGCCATCAACTTGTAATGGAAGGATTTAGGGAGATGTTTGACAACAGTATCGTCACAGTATGGTCTGCACCAAACTACTGCTACCGATGTGGTAACGTCGCAGCAATCCTCGAGCTCGGCGAAGACGGAAGTGGCGAGGGTATCATATCACGCAGTAATGGGGATGCGAATCGAAGTGACGGAGGTGTAATGGAGAAAGATAAAGGGTCTAGCAATGGACCTGCGAGAAGGTATAGAATATTCGAAGCAGCACCGCAGGACTCAAGGGGTATACCGGCGGCGGCGAAGAAACCGGTTGCTGAGTACTTTCTGTAGCTATAATGCTTAGGTTTAGGGGTAGATATTGATACCGT
>QGMF01001003.1:0-11700 GCA_007821475.1 Lachnellula arida
GATAAGAAAGGTAAGGTAGATAAGAAAGGTAAGGTAGATAAGAAAGGTAAGGTAGATAAGAAAGGTAAGGTAAGGAGTAAGAAGAGTATAGAATAGCTACTGTAAAGTGGGGTATACTGTACATATCTAAGAAGCTTAGAAGCAGAAGCATACTCGTAGCGATATACAATACAGCACCACCACCACCAACACTCAAGATTATGTATAGTATATTACTGACAGACAGTAATCACTCAACCCTGCCCGTCCGCCCGTCACACATAAATCAATCATAAGACCCTTCCCAATCCACATTTCAAGAAAACTCATCTTTTCATCCATTCATTCATTCTCTCTAAACTCTTCGGATAAGATCAGTCTCAGTCTCTAATTAAGTTCGCACTACCGTACTACCAGGTTTTCCAGGCAATACCATCCATCCATGCATCCATCCATCCCAATTCCAACCAACATACAAGTCCTATGCCCCATTCCCCATCCCAAATTTCTCCCTTCTAACGCCTCCACCAAAATCCATGTCATACCATGCAAGGCAATGCAATGCAATGCAGCTCATCACAAAAAAGTAAAGGAAAAAGGAAAGCAAAACCATCTCTCTCTCATCGTCCAAAAAAAAAGTCCCATCGATTCTAATTTGCCTTTTTGTACAAGAAAGGGAAAGAGAAAGTTCTCCGCGTGTGTGTTTGCGTTTGTGTTTGGTGATTATTTTTACGGAGTATTACCGCCAAGTTGTTTATTTAATCATGTCAGTCTAGACAGAGACACGGATTGATTATATAGAACAGCCAAGCCAGTGCAGTGCGGAAAGGAAGTTGTAGCTAGCTCATCGAAGGGGAAGGTGAAGGCGAAGGCGAAGTTCTCGTTTGACGTTGAATTGAACAAAGACAAGGAGATATACACGTGGATGGAGTCTCTCTCGGTCCAAAAGCTGGCGTGAATGGCGTATGCAAAGAAGTGAAGTGGGAATTTTATGTTGTCGGTCCGTGAAGGCGAGATCCTTGTGCGGATTCAACAGCGATGTTGAACCAAGTGAAGACAGACGCCTTCCGGGAACAAACAACGAGAGGGTTCGCAATCAGCGGCGTTCGCGGAACATGGCGGCTGCTTGGGCGGACTCCGTGACTTGGATGACGGGAGGGAGAGTGTTGCCGTTCGACAGGGATTGGTTGATGCTTGGAAGACCCTGAGAAAAGTCTCTCGACGTACCAGGAGGGCTGCGGTTGAAGTGAGCCATCGGAACGCTCTGGTGACGAGAGTGCCCCGAGCGACCTGGGTGTTCAAGACTTGGCAGCTGTTTAGAGGAAAGCATGCTGGATTGCTGGTGTGCACGGGGCTGAGACGGGTTGATGACGAAAGAGTTTTGAGGGGCTTGCTGGAAGCGGCCTTGTTCGTAGCTGTTCATGCCGGAAGGGTGTGCTGAAGTGGTATATTGAGAGCCGCCATACAGGTCACTGCCTCGATGGAGACCGGCCACATCTGACAGTGAACGATGATGAACAGGGCGACGGGCACTACTTGTCTCAAGGTGTGCAGCCATTGAATGACCACCATGGCGCTGCGGCGTAGGTGCGGCAAGATGAGGTAGATATGTATTAGGGTGTGGTCTCATCTCTTCCATGCGTCCACTTTCACTGTGGTTTTCGGCAACACTCGAGTAACCAGAGCGGCTGCTTCCCAGAGAATGACGTCCAAAGGTTGGAGTAACACGCTCAGTAGCCGCTTCGATATTATCGCTTCGACGCTGACGCTTTTGCATCGGCAACCTATCTGCACTACCCCACTCGGTTGTCCGTACAGGTCCGCTATTTGGGGAGTACATGCCGGGAGTGGCACCAACACCCAAAGATTGCGAACGCTTATGGCCAGAGGCAACTGTGCGCTTGACAAAGCCCTTGGGTTGTTGCGGCTCCTCCAACTCGGTAGCGATATTGGGCAAAATCTCGATGTCAGGAAATTGGGGCATCAAGTCAGCCAAGATCTCTGTATGGAGCCGGTTGAAGATGCTGAGAATGCTATGCGTGTCGTATCCTTTACCACAAAGAGCTCGCAGCCATTTCGGGACAGCAGTTGCTGGGACGGGTGAGTCGTCATCGTCCTCGCTGTCATCATATTGCGACGAGCTTCTCTTACGCTTAGCACCGCTGAGCCCATCGATTCGTTTCTGTTCACGCTTTCGAACAGCTAACCCCCAGTCCTGAACAACACCGGGGCGACCATTTCTTTGGTTGAACAGACTCCAGTCATGAATCCGACGAATCTGTTTCTGTACCAGATCGCACTGCAGCTTGGCATACTCCTTGGGGTTGCGATACCGAGAGCGTTGATAGTGCTTGCGACAATAATGGACCCAAACTTCCGGAGGGACAAGCCTAGTGCACATCTTGTTGCGGCCGAATATATGGGAGATGGCCTTACGCAATGCAGAATTTGTGTCGCAGGCTTTTTGAAACATGCATACGATGTTATGCTCATTGGCAACCTTATTCAGAACGTCGCCATGGTTGTTGGCTTCTTGCAACGGTGTAAGAGGGGTGACGGGGGCAGTGAATATCAATGGAATTGTTGGAGAGACGTTGTCGGGGTGGAGGGAAGAGGGTGGGGTAGGCTCGCCCTGTGGACCGATAGTTGTTGATTCCTTCATGATGATGTTCCCTGGGGCCGATAACGCCCTTTTGTGTAAGCTCGGATGACTCAACAGCTGATGTGTATTCTCTGGAGGAGCACTCAAGTAGTGCTTGCTACTAAAGCAAAATATTAGCAGGGGTATTCCTCTAGTGTATCTGTTAAGTGAAAGATAGTCCGAGGCTCTGAAGAGGGGGTGGAAATTCCAACGAGTATTGAGCAGGAACTTGCGAGCAGGCGCAGCAATTAAGTAACGTACAAGGAAAAGCGTTGCGAGGAAATTGTACCCGAGAACGTGTCGGAACTTTGACCGTCGTGCAATAGAAAAGATGATTCAATCCAGTCTTGCACTCAAAGTAAAACGGTGGGAAATTACAAATAGATGACTGGTGTCAAACACTGTATGACGCTTCGTACCTTGTATGGTAGTTTTCTTCGTCGGAGAAGGCTTTCAGACTTGAGATATGGTTGTGTTGTGGAAAGTTTGGATGCGTAGAAGGGAAGGGAAGGGAAGGGAAGGGATGGTCTGATGTCGCGATGGAAGCCTTTATGCCTTCATCGCGAGGCGGTCCACACTGGCCGATCAATTCAATATGTAAGTGATTCACGCTAGTAAATGACTCTGGACGGGGCTGACAATGACCGGCTGTCATTCACTTATTGACGGCCTACCATTGAAATCCCCTTCGCCCCGGTCCGCTCCGCTCGGCATACAGTCAATACTTCAAAAAGAGGCAGAACTGCAGCAAAGAAGACTGAACATCGACTGTATTATACACAGTCCTTCTTTGACTCGAAATTCAAACGATGACAATGTTCCGGGTGCAGAGACTCTTAAACGCACTGGGGGCTTACTCAGGGGCGCGCTGCACCTCGTGACCTCGGCTAAGCCCCCTTTTCCCGCCTTTGCTTGCAAAAATCAACTGGGCATGCAAATATCCACCTGACAGCTTGTACGAGGTGTTTTCTCTGTAAAATAAAAATCTGGGGGAGGAGTGGATTTGAGGTGCTTATTGTGTGAATAGCAAAACATATTTGGTTCGCAGGTCTCGTTTCGCCACAGTCCTTTCGCGCGGAAATGTAATGAAAATCGGCGGCATGAATACCAGGAATGAAAGCATAAACGTAGAAGTGCGCTCGTATAACTGCTTCAAATTTTGGGGATATACCAGGTCTGCTTCCACTTGAAGAATACAAGGTGATGTTCTGACTAATGCTCATTCCGCGGAGCCCTGTCATCTCTGACTAAAGAGAACCAGCGGCAATGCAGTTGACTGCAACTGCGAGTTTTATTGTCGTATAAAGATCAATTCCCGGCGCAGGCCTAGCCTTGAGCTTTCATTCCCAGGCTTGCGCAAAGTGTAGGTTGATAATCCCCGACGAAAACTATATAAATTTGCGGTACTCACATATCTTGCGGTTCTAGTCGGTTGAGGTTGTAGCTACAGGTATCTAGCCTCAAGGCGGGGAGAGTTGTACGTCGGATGAGGATTGCGTCGCTCGGTGAGCTGGGCCGCGGCAGCGAAGTTGTCAGATTTGACGCCCCCTCGCCGTGCTCGTCTCGCTCTTGCTGGTCAAGTTCGGGTGCAATATGGTGCTCTGCGATGGTGGAAAGGATATCGGGGGCTTCGTTTGTGGTCGATGTCGATGTCGATGTCGGCCTTGGTTCGCCGATGAATGCGTCGTTGGAGAGGCTTGCTAACTCCAAGGCTGTAGGCGTTGACTTGGGAGAGAAGGGATAACAGCCGCTGACGGTTGAGGTTGAGGAGAATCTCGAGTGCGTCGATGAATGCATCGACGAGGTGAAAGAAGAGAAGCTGCTTCGGCTATCTGAAAATGCGTGACTCGTTGGCGGTGATTCCGCGCGTGAATCATCCAAGTGAATTGTGGATGTTATCGCTCCCGCCCGTGGCGCGGCTGGATTACTCGGCATGATGGGCAGTGAATAGCCTCCTGCGTCCCACGGTGTCCGATTTCGAATCGGTCGTGAGCCATCATCATCATTATTCTTCTTCTGGTCGTCGTCTCCGCCGGCACCAGCCAGGGAGTTTGCGTTCAAGAGTGAGGTGACGTCCATCTTGGAATCCCTTTGTCGTTGGGATCTGACTACACCAAAAGACTACACCAAAAGACGAGGCTGGATGTTCTCTCGTAAACAGGTCCCAAAGTATCCGGCTCGAGGTTCGACTGAAGAACAAGAAAATCGTCGGCGTGGCTTTCCAGAGCCCAGCCCTTATCATCTAGTCGAAAGGAAGAGCTTCGAATGTATACTGGCCACGACCTCTCTCTTTGGCGTTTCGAGTATCTTATTTGATCTGGAGCTTGTCATTTACAGTAGGGGACACCGGCTCTCGGTCCAGATAATCTTCCTTCCCCAGCGTGGCTTTGACTGGATACCGAAGCAAGTCTTGCGAGCAGATCTGGAGAGGTTGATGGAGGGATCAACGTCGAAGAGGCTTTGACCCCACTGGAAACGTTCCAAACGCCCTCTCAGGCCAGGTCTGTGGTCTGAACTTGTTTTAAAACGTTTGGTATATCAGGTTGAAGATCGGATCCACCAAGCCCCGAAGATACTTTTGAGGGTTAGCACACTCTTTTCGCCGAAAGGTTCAGGCTTGATCTGTTGAATATATCACACGGCTTTGATGTTATTGGTCAGAGAATGGCGTCAAAGGACTTCAGCTTGATTGGTTACGCAGCTCGACATGGACGACTGTGTATACAGTCTGTTGAGGGTAGAGATGGGAAGAATAGTCGACGAATGAAGGACAAGGATAGATGACTTGTCTCCTTTAACAATAACAATGGCAAGATACGAAAACATAGGACGAAGACCTGGGCCATTCAGGCTCCCTAGACAACGATGTAGGGCTGCTTCGGGTATGCAGGAAGAAAGAATGGCCACGTTTGGTCGACGGCTAGTGGAATAGACAACAGAAGAGAAGCAACAAACGGCGACCGACATTAGCACACATGTGGGAAGAGAAAATGATGTGAAGCTGGAGGTCCAGTCTGCCGTGGGCGGCGTGTGTGTGGTGGTGCATAGTGCATTAATTATGCCCAGATAGGGGGACTCGACCAGTGTTTGACGTTGAGATTCCCCACACTGTTCGAGGGCATGACCCCCCAGCAACTGGGCCCATTTTCGGAGCCTTGCCGATAGTGGGCAAGGGTCTTGGATCAAGCCATCGACAAACCATCTCGGTTGAGGGGTCGGTACAGTAATAAACCCATGCAACTGGTCTCAGCGTTTCGAGCATCCTGACGCTGATCGCGAGTTCGCAACTACCAGTAGTTCTATTTACCGTCCGAACTGAACCTCAGATCCCCTCAGGGAATATGTTTTTTGAATCACGAATGACACCACTGGCAAATCTGACACCACCTTCGCCTTCCCTCAACAGCAATTGATGCGAGGGATGGAAGATGTTAGCAGGCCTCGAGTTTGCGGCTCCTGAGAAGTTTCCGTGGCTCAGATCGGTCCTCGTCACGGTCCTCGTCAGTCTGGGGCAGAGATGTTTGACCCCAAGGTGGCTTGGGTACAATACTGTACATCTAGATAGATACTTGTGACGTGAGGAAACAAGCATCTGACCGTCGACCTACAGACCGATGCAGCAGGACGTCGGCAGTTTAGATGGCTAGCAAATTAGCTATCGAAGGATATCTCGAGATGGGAAGGTTGCTGGACTGGATACAGCAAGAGTGTTCTCGAATGGCCTGCCTCTGTTGAAGCGGATCCAGGTAGCCTCGTGTGCACTGTGTTTGTCGGCGCATGAGGCTGGGAACTTGCTGGTTCGTGACGCTGTCGTGCAACGACCACTCCAAGTGTTGGCGGAGGTACAAAGTACTTACGAGCAAAGCAAGCTTCACTTTCTCAATGCTCACACTCGCACAGCTTCAGCTGCCAGCGCATCTTTGCATCCCATTCGAATTCGGAGCTCATATCGGAGGAATAGCTTGCCTCGTATTGCAACTCTGACCTGGGACTTGGATTTGGAGATGCATCCCACTTCCCACTGTCTGGCTAGATGCACCAGGTGCTTACCAGTTCAGCACGGGAAGCGGATTCGGAGCACCAGATGGATAATGAGTAGACAAGTGCCGTCTGAGGGTCTGAGTCGCGATTGGGTCAACATCTGAAAGCCCCGTGTTTCATCTTCTGCGGAACATCGCTGGGATGTTGCACCGCCCACACACCACCAAGCCCGTTGAGGTGCTTCGAAGCTTAATTGGAACAGTTGCGCGAGTTTGAGCTTTAAACTTTCAACCGATCTTTTCTCCCTGAGTCCTGAGGAGTTCGAGAAGGCGCAGTGTTCATGCCTTCCGCCAGCATGCCCACCCGGACACCCCTGCACCGGCATGGAGATCTCTTTGGCGGCATGCGGGAGGACATCAGCACAGACAACGGCTTTTGAGGCTGTGTTTGTGGGTGGTGCTGCAACTTGTTGTTCTGCAATTTCTCCTAAGCTAAGGGACGTTCCGAGAGGCTCTCTAACCTCTGACGCGAGCTGGGAGTCTGGGACACAGTCTCGCAACTCCTTGAGGCACATCACGGAGTGTCAATCAAACATCAGAAGTCTGTGGGTACGCGTTTTGCAAACGGGATCTCCATTTTCTATTTCAATCATCCGATGTAACCTTATTTGTTGTGCAACCTGAGGCAACGAGCGGTGAGTTTGTTGTAGATCACGTGGCATAGAAAAGGGGGTTTCCTGAGTCGTGCTTTCAGTGGATCTCGTTGAGATATCTACATGTGATACCTCATATTACCGGTAGACTGGAAGTCTCATTTAAAAAGCCTACGTGATCAAGTTTCTTCACCGCTTATGTTTTGGGTTCCGTTAGTCCATTTATTTGTCTCCTTGTTACTTGGATACACAGGTCGAACTTCGAAGTAGGGAGAAGTTGATGTCTTTCACTCTCAACTTGCCGTTGTCGAATTTAAAATCATAGACTAGTACCTTCTTCATCTTCTTCTTATTCTCACGTGTAAATAAAGTTAATAAACTTGAAATCATATCATTATATCCATAATGTGTCTATTTCGTACCCATGCCATTACTATATATATGTTTTACCCAAATCAGCATTATATTGCACTTGTATACACTGCAGCCTCCTTCATATATCCATCCTCTTTAGTTACATCAATGCCGCTCGCCGAACATTACCTTCTCATTGGCAGTATCCGACTTACAAGACATGCGGCCAAAAAAGGGAACTACCCCCACACCCAAAGAAAGCCTCGTGTCACTGCATAATAACTGTATTGCCCTCTCTACATGATATACGTTCAACATTTGGTCTCAGTAAATAAATGCATGCCTCCGTGTGGGAATATTGTGACATAAAATGTTTAACTCCTAGAACATGTCAACTGCCTCGGCAATTGTTGAAAAGGGGTACAGAAGAACCCTCGTTATAAGCATTACTCGTTATAAGCATACGGAGTATTAAAATATGCTTATAGCGAATTTTGGTGAGAAACTGCGTGCACGTTCCCTATAGGAATCTGTGTAGTATCCGTGCACCTAAAAATCCTAAGCATATTTTATATATATTTCACTTTATGCTTAAGTTTTCCCAGTCCTGATTGTATGCTTATATCGAGGTTACTCTGTAGCATGGATAACAGGACAAGCATTTCACATAGCAAGAGAAAGAATCTCAAATATTCACACTCCTGACAAGATCAGGGATAATATATCATGTTAATATTCCTAAGATATATTTCTTCTATCTGACTAGTATCTTTCTAAATCAGTTCTCACCTCCTACGGAGACAATGACGGAAGAGGAGCAGCATCGAATTGGCCTTTGTGGTAATAAGTAGACTAAACTATTGAATCAAGCCTTTCCGAATCCTCTGGCAAAACCCAAGCAACGAACACAAGCGAGAACCCCCAGCATAATACTTCTCTCTAGTCTTTCCTTACTACTAGAGCTCCAAATCGATTCCGAGATCAATCGCCCCAATGATATCGTCATCCATGAGCGGTCTGCGAAGAGTAGGGATACCATTATTCTCAGCTTGCAGCTTCGCAAGGTGAGGAAGCGGAGTAGAGGGTTTCTTCGCATTAAGCTTGGGCGTGCCAGAGGCTGGCGTGTTTGTGCCGCTGCGCTCACTGTCGGTCTTCTTCACGCCTGTGTCCGTGACATCGTGCTTGAACTTTGCACGCGTCTTCAAGCGGCGAGAAGTATCTTCAGCGACATCTTCCCCACGGGCAATGGCAGCTTCGGTCATCTTAACCGCACGTCTCTCGTTAATTTGGGCTTGTCGGACTTCCTCGGCGTTTTTGCGGCGATTTTGTTTGTTCAGAACTGCTAATCGCTCTTGTTGGCTTAGGCCTGAAGCCGAGGCCGTGGGTTTTCTGGGAGATGGGCGCATAGAGGTGCTGTATGCAAGTTTTGGGCCATCGAGATCTTCTAGCTCCTTTTTGAGTAATTCTTCCTTTTCGGTGTTGCCTGCATTCTTGGCTTCCTTGATAAGGTTGTTCAAGCGGTTACGCTCGATAGGAACAAACTTGTTGACAAGAGCACCGGACTTAGTGAGCTTCTCTTGAAGCTCAGCCTCAGTCCAAGAGCGGTTCACTAAATTATTAATGTCTGCGACCTTTTGCAAAAGTTTCGGTTTCGTTGGTAGTGGGACACCTTCGACTATGCAAGTCTGCTTGTATCGGTTCCATTCAGCCTAAGAATTCGTCAATATTGGGTATTTAGCTTGCATATACCAGTCAACAAACCTCGGTGAACGGAGAATCCGAGCAGGTGATAAATGGCCAATTCCGCTCCGCCTTCCCATGAGCAGCGCGTATGTATTGAGTCGTTTTGAAGTGCTTCCCATTTGCTGTTTCCACAGCATAGGGTCTGTCTTCTCCGAACCCTTACAAGAGTCAGTACCGATGCAAGATCCTAAAATTCTCCTACATACCCTTAATGAGAGCCATTCGATAGATATTTTGTCCATTATCCTTGTCAATTCCAACACTGATCCGGACGAAGCATCCTGTGATCGCCTCATCAAAACCTGGGTAAAAGCAGACCATGGCGAACCTTGTTCTCCCAACTCTCACGCGCTCAATGTCGTGAAGGCCAGCTGGCTCGGCGTCTCGATATTCTGGGGAGCGACTCCTCCTCTTATTCTTCGATTTGCCATCGTCCCATTCAACCTCCGAGTCTCCATCAGCATCAGCATCTGAGTAATCTTCGTGTACAACCCTGCGATCCTTATTGCGCTCCTTGTCTTCCTCGCGGCGGCGTTGACGATCATTCTTCTCAGCCCTTGCACGCTTGAGACTATCGATACCTGTGCTTGCTTCTCCGACTTTACCACCGCCGATCTTTGTCCGTTGACGAGAGGTTTTCCGTTGGCTTTCGTCCAGGTCTGCTGCTCCAGCCTTGCGCTTTTTATCCAGCTTCTTCGCCTCTGCATCACGAGCATTCAAAAGCTGGCGAAGCGCGCGGTTTTGCCTTTGTGTCTCAACTTCCGTAGCACGCTCAGCAAGCACTTCTTCACGCTTGATCTCGGGCATAGCCATGATGTCCGCCTTGTCGGCAGAGTTCACATACCTGCCTTCGAGGGGGTATTTATCGGCTTCGTCGAACATGGCTGGAGCATCTGATTCTGAGTCCGATTCATCCATCGGAGCGGATCTCAAGGAGTTAGGAGATGATGCACCTGAGGAACTGTAGAACAATGAGCTACTGCTGAAGACAGGTTTTATTAAACTGCAAGCTGTTTCTACTTACGCTTCGCCCTCTTCCTCAGAGTCATCGTGTCGCTTTGATTTTCTGCTGCTAGATTTCTTCGTGCTGGTTTTACCCGATGTACGAGCTTCTGGTGATGCGGAATCTGCTTTGCTGATATTGGTGGGCGCCTCGTCTTCCTCGTCAGAAGAAGCGTCTCCTGCGAGAGCAAGAAGCTCATCGTCGATGTCTGCCATCGTGGCTAAATGAGGGTATGTGTGCAAGTGTATTTATTATAAAGCGTAGAGACTGGCCTCCGCTCGTGGTCTGGTCGATGTGAGGTGGATTCCTGTACGCGCAAGTCCTTATTTGTTTGCTTGGTTGTTGTTTGCTGGTTTGGAGATGGAAGTTGGTTGAAAAGGAGTGTTATCCAATAAATGAGAAATCGTATTATGGTATTGTCGGGGATGTGGGCGCAACTGTCGACAATAGGAAGGCTTTCGTAGAGTCCAAAAGTGAATGAAGCCGTCGCGGGAGGTTCATAAAGGGGATTCCAGCCATTAGCCTTTACCGGAACTGCATTAGCTCGATGTCGCTAGCGCGTATCGGAGCTTACAAGCGCCGACTGGACTGAACCTCAAAATTTATTAGATGAGAGCGTCATAAACATAAAGACGACTCTCAATGTACTTGTAAACAAACAAACCCTCACCTAATTCTTCCATTTCTTTCTGTTTGCAAATTAGATACATACAATGGCTTTGTTCTCTGCATTTCGCCCAGTCTTCTCATCACACTCCCTACCAGTCTACGATTTCCTAGCTCCAAGTCTCCTCCAAATCCACCGAGCTCCCCGTTCAATTCGCCATCTCTCAACCACCCCTCGACGCCATACCCTCTCCAATCCCCAAGATGAATCTCTATCCACCGCTCCAAGGACCCCCAAATCCGGGACAGAAGCAGCCTCAAACCCAGCCCCTCCCTCCAAACCCCTGACCCAAGCCCAGCGCGACTTTCTCTCCCGCGCCGTACGTCTTTACCCCCATCCCATCCCACCCACCCCGCTCTGCTCTCTCCACGTTTTCCAATACTCTCTTCCTCCCACCCCAAGTCTCACTCTCCTATCCTAACACACCACAGCTACGAGTCAACCAAACCGGCGAACTAGCCGCAGTGCTAATCTACGCCGCTCAAACCCCCGTCGTCGTAGCATCTCACCCCCACCTCCGCCCCCTCATGAAACACATGTACGACCAAGAAGTCGGCCACTTCGTCACCTGGAACTCGCTCCTCGCGCGCCACCGCGTCCGCCCAACAGCCATGTACCCGCTCTGGAGCGTGGCCGCCACCGCACTGGGGTGGGGCACCGCTGTGATGGGCCGAGAAGCG
>QGMF01001004.1:0-11686 GCA_007821475.1 Lachnellula arida
TCGCTTCGTAGTCCTTCAGACCTACTGTGCGACCACCTATACTATAAGGAAACTGTAATCCTCCCAAGGGTTCTACTATGTCCACAAACCGGACATTGAGCCTAAGGTCCCTTGGTCACGTGTCACGTTCGTAACATTAAACTAATTATACTAGCAAGCTTATAGAGTGTTAATAAACTTAGATATAGTTATTATTAATATAAGTTTAGAAATATTATATCTTAATTTAGGATAAATATTCTTCTAGGCCTAATAGATCGCATAAAAGTCTTTATTAAAGTTGCAGGCTAGATAAGCTAACTTTATTAATATAATATAGAAGATAGCGCTTCTTCTATTCTAATAGTCCTTAATAGTATAATAAGTAGTTATTAGCCTATTAGTAGCTATTAAAGTTATTAGCTTAAAGCGCTTCTTAAGATATTAAAGGAAAATACTCTAATTAGTAGCGCAAAGACTACTAATTCTCTAACTATTATTAAGAATATTATCCTACTAGTTATAAGCGTCCTCTAGAAGGAGACTATTAATATATTTAGCAACTTTATCCTAGGAGTGAAGAGTAGTGAGATTATTAATATAGTTATAAAAAGAGAAAACATTACTATAGTAGCTCTTTCTATCCTTAATATAAAAGTTATTAAGTCTAAAAGTAGATAGCTAATTTAGATAGAAGTAGCTAATATCCTTAACTTATACCTTTAAGATTATATTACCTTAACTAAGTATAGTAGTTTAAAGTGCTTAGATTAGGGCTTCTAGGCCTGCGGAGGCTAGTAGCTAGGCCGCTATTTTAGAGGCAGCGCTAAGTATAGTCGACTAAGAGGGTATCCCGTTTAGGTTAGGTGTCTTAGTAGGTTAAGGTATAGAGCGTTTAGGACGCTTAGGAGGCTGCAATAATTATAATAATCTTAGAGGTGAGAGTACTTTAGATCCTAATAATAATAAAGGGAAATTTCGTTATCCCCTAGCTATAAGCTTATTAACTACTAAGGTAGTATCTCCTAGTTATTAAGAAAGGTTATCTTAGTCTAGGGCAAGATCTGCGTCTTATTAACTTTAGAAATTATTATAATAATTACTATTAATATTATATTAAATTACTGCTTCTAAGGGACTATTAGTAGTAGTTATAAAAGACTTGTAATAAATAGTATTATACTTAGTAAGCTAAAGCTTAAGGATTAACTATAGGCTTTAAATATTCTTAAGCTAGAATAGAGGAAAGTTATTTTATCCCGAATATTATAGAGGTAGGTTCTTATACTAAGGTTTAAGACTAAGAACTTTATCTATAATAGTAGAATCCTTAAATATAGTAGCAACTACCCTAATACTACTTCTATAGTATAATACTAGGCAAGCAGCTTCCTTAAGGAACTCCACTATATATAATAATATAAAAAACTAGTAGCAAAACGCATAAAAGACGCTATAAATTACACTTAGTAAAAAGTAGGTCTAAAAAGTTAAAATAACTCTAAAAAGAAAGTTTAAAAAGGCTATAAAGCCTAGAATATATAGCGGAAGTATATAAAATAGGCGGAAGTATATTTTAGAGGTTATGTAATAGGTTCTAGTATATAGGCAGTTTCTAAGAATAGGTAGATAGGTGAAAATTATAGTGTTTTAGTAGTTTTAGTTAATTTTATTAATTATTTATATTTGCTCTAACTATAACTAATAGTTCTAAAACCTCCTAGTTCTTTATTACCTCTTATCGCATAAGGAACTAGAATACTAAGAGTATTGCTACTAATCTGTTAGAGTGACTATATATTAGAGTAGTAAGAAGGGGATGTCTTTTAAGCTATATCCTGAGGGACCCTGATATGCAGGCTAACTAGCGTGGCGCTAAGGGAAGGGAGCGCCAGGCATCACGTGTACCGCGTACACGTGATACGATTAGTCTATATTAACCTAAACCTCTCCGTAGAGGTCTTTAAAAACTCTCTTCTACACTAAGTGCTTCTAGGGGTTCATCGCCTTTAGCTAGATAAGCTTAAAAAGTAGGCAGAACTAATAATAATTAACATTTTAGAATATCTCACTTTATACCTTCTACCTTAGAAAGACTTAACTTATATTAATAAGCTTAACTTAAATACCGCTAATAAGGTTGCCTTTATAGGCTTCCTTAGAAGTAGTAAATTCTTATATAATAAGATAATACTAATATAGCAATCTTAAGGCCTTACACGCGGTAATATACACTTTAAGGATAATAGAAGCTATGCTATTCTTACTCTTTATAATAGTAAGACTAATAAAGAAGGTAAGGGAATAGAGATTATTCTAGTAGCTATAAGGACCTTTATATGTCTAGTTTAGAGTTTAATTAACCTCTTTGCTAGTAATCCTTAACTTTCCTAAGCACCTCTTTTTAGGTTTTATAATAGGCCCTGTAGCTATAACCTTATTATCCTAATAATCTAGTTAAAGCTTATTGCAATATAGATACTAAATGCTTATAACTATACTAGCTATAGCTAGCGATAAGGCGTAGCGCAGTATGCGTATCATTAAGGAATACTTAATATAGATATTTAGAAGCTAGGTTAATAGATAAGCAATACTTTTAAGCTCTATATTAATACTAGCTTTAACTCGCAATTTAAGCTTAATAAGCGCTTCTTAATAGGCAGTATAATACTATAGATATTATTGCTTTATGCTAATTCTCTTACTATTACACTAGCTTCCTCTCTCTTAATTCTTATAAATATTTTTAATATAATTACTTCTTACTACTATATTTAATTATAATTCCCTTTAATATTTACCTCTAATATTACCTCTTCCAATATATACCCTACACCTTTATAGATAGCTTTACTAGCTCCTTATTTGCTAAGCTAGGGATTGCCCTAGCTTAGCGCCTAAGTAGCTATTCTGCAATACTATTTAATAATTATTAAAAGCTTTATCTTAGTAATTATAGTAATAAAATAGTTAGGTTTATAAATGCAGCACTAGAATATAGCCCGCCGCAAATAGTTAGAATACTAGGGTATAAAGGATTATACTATAAACGGGTAATAATTAATATATATAAGCACGCCTTATATTTAAAGGTTATCCCTTAAGCATTTAGTAACTATTATATCGATTTAATTACACCCGCCCTTATTACTTCTGCCTCTCTTAATTAGTTATATAGTGCCTCTATTTAGAGAGCAAGCTCCTTATTTGCTAAGCTAGGGATCGCCCTAGCTTAGCGCCTAAGTGGCTATCCTATAATACTATTTGATAATTATTAAAAGCTTCATCTTAGTGATTATGGTGATAAATTATAAATATAAGATTAAGTATTACAAATAGTAACACGAATTTTGGTTGTTCCAAATGCTTCCGGCAATGGAACCAGGGGGAGCAGACTAATTAGTATTGCTCCTTTATTTAACATAGTTATCTGATTGGCTTGTTTAATCTTTTCTCGGTGACCCGAGTAAATAGTTAGCTACATCTGGTGCACGCCATAGTATTGTACAGTACATTCATTTGGAAAGTTGGGTACTTGGGCTTATTTGATTGAAGCCAGGCGTGCAACTAGTTGTATAGATTACAGAAATTGGCTGGTAATAATTCCATATACTCTTTCTTTGCCATTGACCAATACTACTTAAGTTCAACAAATGGGACAAATGCGTGCTTCTCTTCACTCCCCGTTTTTGATTAAATCCGCAACCTTTTCAGCCAAAGCGTCTATAGCCGTAAAGTCAGTAAAAGCGTTAAGACTAACAGCACAACAGCAAGAAAAAGTAAGACCACTCACAAACAGAACTCTGCGGATGGCCTGGTGGTAGAAACGGAAACGCACTCGCATCCACAACCCGTACCCCCTGCACACCATACACCCGGGCATGACTATCCACAACTGCCATTGCATCGCTACTGTTGCCCATCTTGCAGGTGCAGCTTGCGTGCCAGACGGTTTGCAAGCTGCCTTTGATCGTACTCAGGATTTCTTCGTCGCTCTCAACTGCAAGCCCAGGGAAGTACTCGTCGCCGATCACAACCTGTTGCATATAAGTGCTATTCCACGCTTCTCTCATGCGTTTATACGCGGCGATTGCGACTTGCTGGTCGGTTGTTGATTCCAAGTACGCAGTGTTGATAATCGGCAGATCGTTTGTATCGCTGGAGCTAAGTGTGATGTTTCCCCGGGAGAAAGGTGCTACCAAGGCAGCTAGTATTGTGGCATATTGATAGCCATCTTTGGGTTCTAGGCTAGCTTAGTATTTGAACGATATGGACTGCTGGATTCTGCCACTTACGGTCAAACAGTAGAGATGACCAGTTGCCAACGTAGCCTGCGCCAGATAGGTATTCAACTTCGGGCCAATCATCGGGGAGTGTAGAGAGATCACTCAGGGTTGAGGAATCAAACGAGGAGCGGAGATCATCAGGGACTTTTTCCCACCCTAAGAAATCGGCTACCGGGTTGGCAAGAGGTCCGCTTTGGTTCGCCGCCCAAACAACGACCTCCGCGGCTAAGTAGAGGGGGTTCTATATATTCTCAGTCAGGTTTGTCCGAGTGCGTTGCGGAGTACTTACATTGGCAAGTTCGGTGAAGGTTAGCATGTTTACTCGGTATGCTGGACCGAAGAAAAGGTGGTCCTGCATACCCTGCCCGACACCTGCAAGGTCAGAAACCACGGAGATGTTGAGTTGTGCCAACTGGTCTGAAGGCCCAACGCCAGACACCATCAATAGCTGCGGGGATTGAAACGGCCCCGCAGAAACAATGACTTCCTTGTTCGCCTGAAGGGTATATGAGATTCCGAGACTCTCTACCACTACGCCGGTTGCTGTCTTATTGCTATCAAAAACAATGCTCTTTCCCATTGTGCCAGAGAATACGTGCAGGTTGGAATAGTTAGCCGCAGCATTGAGGAAAGAGGTTTGCGACGAATCCCGCTGTGCAGTGTCGGGGTTGATAGTGGTAGAACAGTATTGACATCCAAGTAATGAACCACTATTGAAGTCCTGTATCGTGGGAATCCCAATTTCGTTAAGAGCCCCTTCCATATAGCTAGAGAAAGGCTGAGCAAAATTCGGATAAGAGACCTTGAGAGGGCCGCCGGTAGGTATGAATGCAGACTCTGTGTACAGAGCCGTTGCATTAGAGGCTCTCTTGTCACCTGGCGGTGTGAAGTCGGGGCTTTTCTCGTAGTAGGGAAGGAAGTTGTCGAAGGACTGAATTAATGTTAGGATTTCCAATGTCAGGTAGTCTGGGAGTGTAAACTACTCGCCCAACTTTGATCATCAACCTCATCTGCCCACCTGTCCAAAGCTTGAACTGTGGGTCGTTGGTATATCATGAAATTCCGTGCAGAACTATTTGAGTCAGATGTATGTTTTGGCATTGTAGACATACCCTACCTGCCACCTAGACATTTTCCTCTTGCATAAGATCTCTTTTCGCTATCAGAAGCTGGATCCGGAGTTGTGAAGAAGCCCCAGTCCACGGTCGGTAGACTCTCTGTTGTTCCCACGAAGGTAACATCTCCCCCTGGCAGCAGTTCAAGAGGGTCTGTGATTGAATATAGTAAACCGGCCTCAATGACTGCTACGGTGACATTTGTGTCCTCTGCTAGACGGGTTGCTATAGTTAATCCTCCGGTTCCACCACCTAGGACAATGTAATCAAATTCTTGATCTGTGGCAAGGTCCCCTTCAAGGCCAGCAAGGAGACCGTCAAGTTGTCGTTTTTCCCGCGTTGTTGTTGATGCTGATATAAAGGAAGCTATTGCTGCAACGAAGAAAAGAGTGAGTTTCGCCATTATGACCGAGTGAGTGTCTATGCAAGGTTTGACGATGAAGGATTTAATACCTGACTCAAAGAAGGAGAAGTCCAAGCGGATTTTGGAGTCATTGCAAACCTTTTATGCGCCATGAGTCCAAAAGCAACAATTGCCCTTGGTACTGGGGCCGAGGAACAACATTCGTTATTTTGGTTTGGGTAGTACCCAACGTACCGAGGAAGCATCTGACATCTGAGTTTGATATTGGCTGATGATAAGCATTGAAGATCATACTCGAATTATCGACCTGTTTTGCACCACTTAAACTGCCGAGTGCATGGCTGCAGCAGAGAACCATGCTTTCCCCACATGTTTCCCCGCATACTATCCCCTGAAGTCTCTAGTCTATGGTAATGTTGAAATCCCATGCTTCCTAAAGTTTAAACTTGACCAGGCACAGAGATGCGATTTGCTGGCAAGATAAAGGGGGTGGACACACCAGACGAACCCCCAGCTAGCGTACTGGAGCTATGCTAGGGTCTACGTATAGAAGGGCACGTATACTAAGTTTTGCTGAAATTAAGGCCGCATAACCTCGCTCTTAGTTTTGCAGAGCATTACTTCACATTTCACTTATCTTTCCTTCTTCTAATTGTCGGAGCACACCCCCGACTTTTTAGGGTAAGGCACGGCCCTCTAAGTCGAGCATATTAAAAAGTCCATTTCTTATAAAACTCTAATAAAGTAGTAGAAATATTATAATCCGTTTAAAAAATATCGGTTCTTATACCCTATAGTATAATTCTATCCTATTTAATAATTCCTTTAATATATGGTGCAAAATGCTAATAACAATTAAGAAATAATAATAATATTTGGGTGGCTTTTTAAGCTTAGATTTTGCCGAGGGGTTTTAGGGTTTTTAGGGTTTTTACTGCGCCCGACTTGGAGGGCCGTGCCTCGCCCCAAAAGTCGGGGGTGTCCTCTGATAATTAGCTAATTAGCTTCTAGCCTTCTTTCTCTCTCATTTGACCTATGTGACACCCACGAAGCTTACGGTAGATCTAGGTAAATCCAGAATTGTCTAGCAACTAACCAGTGAGCTTTTACTTCCTTGCAGTCCACTATTGTCTCTGGTATCGTCGAAATCAAATTAGAGCTAAAGATGGTTTGAAAAGTCAGCTTTGTCTGAGCGAGTTCTCAAGCTACTGAAAAACATACCGCAAGGAGACTCGCGGGCAAATACATAGTTGCAATGAGGGTGAGCACCTTGAGCGTCATTGAACCCTTCCGATTCTGTTTTGCGATCCTGCCTAATGTCTCGTTCTCGTGTTGATTCTGCGCCGCAATTGCCTGCAGCATAGTCAGGTTGTTCTGCATTTCGCGATTGATGTCCCTCAAAGCATAAGAGCTGGTTTTCAAAACTAATAGAATATATAATTTAATGGAATGAAAACGCGAAGATTCCCGTTTTAAAGTGAAGTATACATAATGGTTAAGCGACGCGATCCCTGTCGGGGACAACGGAGAGACGATGGGATATCTCCCCGTACTCTGTACATGCCACATATATACATATATGTCCGTCTCGCTGTCTCGAAAAAACATTGTGGGCTCGGTGGCATCTTTCCGCTTGTACCTTCTGATCAATCGAACTACTTGTTTTCCTCTTGGGATTGCAATGCATTTTCTTGCCGGTCAACATGTCGTTCCACCGGTACACGAGCTTGCAATTGCTTGTCCTCGGACTCACTTTGGGCAATGCACTACCAATCTACAATATATGCCCCGACCCGATCGCAAACACCCTCAATGGCTCATACTCTGGCATCCACAACTCTAACTTCAAGCAAGATTTCTTCCTCGGCGTTCCGTTCGCTCAGCCTCCAGTCGGAGACCTGCGTCTCAGGCAGCCTGCTAGTCTGAATAGCACCTGGGCTGGAGTGAAGCGTGCTACGGAGTATGGGTTTGCATGCATTGGGTATGGAGAGGATACGCAGATTGGCGGGAATAATCATGTCGACGAGGATTGTCTGACTCTTAATATTGTAACGCCATCAGGCTGGAATTCGAACCAGAAACTTCCAGTTGCTGTATGGATTTACGGGTTGGTCAGCTGACCATGATTGCTTGCATCGTGCTAATCAATCTCAGAGGTGGCTGGTTTGAGGGAACCTCCTTGGATCCTCGTTATAATCTTTCGTTCATTGTTAACCAATCGATTGTTATTAATCAACCCATCATTGGCGTCAGCATCAACTACCGGCTTTCTGCCTACGGCTGGTTGTATTCAAACGAGACGCTTAAGGAAGGAGTTACGAACCTTGGACTAAGGGATCAACGGTTAGAATTTCCGGTTTCTTTTGAATCTTTAGGGTAACTAAGGAATATCAGGATGGCTCTTCAATGGCTGCAAGATAATATTGAGGCTTTTGGTGGAGACAAGTCAAGGGTCACTATCTGGGGAGAGAGCGCGTAAGTGCGAGCCAAGCTGATTGCGACTGCTTTTCTAACTTGAATCAACATACAGTGGTGCAGGATCTGTGGGTTCTCACTTACTGGCATACAATGGAAGAGATGACGGACTCTTCCATAGGGCAATTGCAGAATCAGGATCGCCTTTGGGGTTCACTCTTATCGAACCAACACCAGGTAATTCCATCTTATCAAGCCTCCTATAACGGTTGCTCTTTCTAATCTCTTCACAGAGGTATCTGAGATTGTCTATCAAAATCTCACACAGGCACTAGGCTGCTCCAGTGCTACCAATCAATTGGATTGTCTCCGCCAAGTTCCAGCCGATGCCTTAAATGCCGCTGTCAACGCTTCTGGAAATACAGAATCCCTCTACGACATCTTCTATGGCCCTATTCCTGACGGTGATATTCTCGTCCGAGATCAACTGTCTCAACTCCAGGATGGTGCTTTCGTCCAGGTGCCCTATATTATAGGAGTCAATTCCGACGAGGGGACGGATTTCGTTCCCTTCGGCCTTAATACCGACGAGGAGTTCGACGCGTTCTGGGAACCCTTTGGCATAGACAATGCTACCTACGCGAATCTCACAGAGCTCTACCCCGATGATCCAGCCAACGATATCCCCGCTTCGCATCCCGCCGCCTTCGACGAGACGATCGGCACACAATTCAAGCGCGCAGCGACGCTCTTCACCGACGCAGTCTTCGTAGCGCCCAAACGCCTCACTGCCCAGGAATGGGTGAAACACACGACCGTGCCGCTATACAGCTATCATTTCGACACCATCCCGCACGGCATTTTAGACTACTTCGCCGTCACGCATTTCCAAGAAACCATGTTCGTGTTCCACAATGTGGAGGGACAAGGATTCCCCGGAGATGATCCGCCGTACTTCGGCGAGGATCCGTTTGAAGGGGGAGCCGGAATCTTACTTCCTGTTGGCAGATGAGATGTCCCGGCGCTGGATCAGCTTTGTAGCTACTGGGATACCGGATTTTGAAGGCAGTAGGTTTAAATTCCAAGCTGCAGAGGAGTCTGACTGACTGATAAATGTAGTGACTGGTCCAGAATGGCCGGCATATGTATTAGACACTCCGCAGAATATTGTATTTTCGGCGAATACATCCGTCCACATTGAGCCTGATACTTATCGACAGGAGGGTGTTGACTTTTTGATTGAGAAGCTTTCAGAGCATCCATCATGGGCTACTTAGACACTTCTGGTCTCGAGGTAGACTAGAGAGACCATGGAAATCCCAAATAAATATGCGTGGGGCATCTAAGGATATGCCTTATAGAGTTCTCGATCTCACTAAGCTCTATCCGCATTCCACGTATTTTGACTCGGTAGTCTCTGTTTCTGCGTCCAATGATAATATACACTCTGCTGTTACTTATACCGTATTAGTTAGGATATAAGACAAGTCCCTAGCAGAAGACCACCCCTAGATCATGATTGACCCAACGCTAGTATTTAGTAGACCGTGGTCTTATATATATTATGCTACTAGGGGGTGTTAACTCCTATAGTGTTTTGCGGCCTTCCTTCTTTATAAAAGCCTAATGCTTCTTATACTAGAGAGATAGAAGCGGCACTTACCATAGTTCACTTTTAGTATCTCACGCTAGCTAGCACATTATAAATTAGTGCCGCTTTGCCCGATATCCTTGGCTAGGTTGAATTCCTGGTTGAATTCGCCGCCGCATTAAGAAATTATCGAAAATAACACTTAGCATAGAGAGGAGGTTTTGTTGCTTAGCGCTAGCAATGCGAAGTTTACTATGCTGGGGCTTGAGGGTGAGGAAAACTGAGAGGGGGCGGAGTTTAGAGCGCTAGCGGCTCGCCAAAAGACTAGCCTATACTCTACTTTTAAAGTTATTCCGCCCTAACCTCCTTCCTTCCTACGAGTATTTCCTTACTACATTTACCTTTCCTCTTTACTCCTTATCTTGCCTTAGTTTATAAAGTCCTATATAAATACTCCGTACTCTACCGAACTATAATATATATAGGTATATATATTAGCATACCTTATCTGACCTTCAATAACTTCCCCATCAGCTATACCTTCCTTCTTCAATCACATTTCATTCAGAGCCCACCCCGTCTATCCAGGGCATCGTAGATCCAACATTCAAGACTCTACCGTCCTTCTCAGTCTGCCGTATCTTTTGCTGCAATGCTCGAATTTTCTGAGAACTCTCCGGTGTATGAATCCGATCACGACCTAGACAAGCAGCTCGACGATGGTCCCCTAGACCCGTTGTACGAGCGAGGCTGGCTCCCTGACGCTGAGGAGCGCGAGGAACATTGACCAGGAGGGTTTCATCCAGTGCATATCGGCGACAGATTTGGCACCGCTGGTCAATTCCGAGTCATACACAAGCTAGGAAGAGGCGGGTTAGCAACGGTTTGGCTGTGTCGGGACCAAGAAACACAAAAATACGTCGCGTTAAAGATTATCATTGCTGATGAGTCTCGTGACGAGTCTTCGGAGCTCTGGCTTGCAAACCGAGAAGGCCTAGATTTTGGAGAGGCTGGCGGGGAGTACATTGCGGTCCCGCGTGAATACTTCTGGCTTGACGGTCCTAATGGGAGACATCTGTGTCTAGTTCTTCCTGCGTCGGGACCACGAGTGTCTGCGCTGTGGGGCGCATTTAAGGATCCTGCGAGCGTTTCTCGAGACATCGCTTTACAAGTTACGCGTGGACTACATTTTCTACATAAGAACGGAATCTGCCACGGTGGTTAGTTTTCACCAAGATGACAAGGTCTGCTTTCTGCTGATACCGTACTTTCCATAGATTTCCGCCCATCAAACATCCTCTTGAGACTCTATGGTTTCAACGACCTAAGCGAGCAAGACCTTCTCGGAGAACCAAATAAAGAGCCTCTTGTCACCATATCCGAAGAGAGCCCAGCACCTTCGGGACCTGAATATTTAGTCGACAGCCTTAATCTAGACCGACTGCCCGCGCGATTCACCTCAGATCAAATCTCAATCATTGACTTTGGCGAATCCTATGATATGCATAGTCCACCAGCCGATCTCGGCATTACAGCCTCCTTCCGATCGCCTGAGCTCCTCTTCGACAACACGCGTACGATCGGTGTCGGATGTGACTTCTCGCGTGCACAATTTACGAAGTTCGGACAAACAGCCCCCTGTTTGAGAATTTCATGGACGACGACGACGAGGTCATCATGCAAATGGTGCCGATGCTTGGGAAGCTCCCGGAACCATGGTGGAGTTCTTGGAAAGCACGGGGGCGGTGGTACGACGAGGGTGCGACGCCGCTGATTAATCCCGAGACTGGAAGGCCGTACATGTTGACGGATACTCTTGAGGAGCTCTCTGACGGAGGCATCTCTAGCTCCTTGCCCTTGGGTAATAGTACCGAGGGAAAGAAGAATAAGGCGGGTGGTTTTGTTGTTGGGATTGAGGAGAGTGGAGTTTTGG
>QGMF01001005.1:0-11679 GCA_007821475.1 Lachnellula arida
ACTTATAGGTACCTTATAGGGACCTATAGGTTAGGTCTAAATATTTATAAGGACCTATAGGTCGGGTCTAAAGATCTATAGGTCAGGTCCGGGTCCTAACCTTAGACCTATAGGGACCTATGGTGACCCCTAGGCGTTCTAGTAAAAGTGGGGCTTCTGCGAGCTCTCGTCCCAAGTTCCCAACACCAGAAGAACCGCCGACGAGGGAGTTGTCGTGTTGAAACAGGCTTAGCGGCAAGCGTAGAAGGCCGGAGAGGAGAGGTCGAGAAAGAGGAAGGTTGCATCACCTCAGGCTCTTGCACAAATATACGGTAGGCCGCCGAAAGTGCTCAGTAGGGACAGGACAGGCTTATACCCAGGCATAGTCCCACGAGGATATCGAGGCTCTACGGCAGGGAGGGAAAGGTCGTGTCACCCGAGGTTGAGGCGCTGCTACAAAAGGAGGTTCGCGTAGTTGCTTCTCCACAGTATGGTATTGCAAAGCCCTCTAAGAACTCGATGATATCGCTCGTATTAGGCTTTTTGCTTTTAGGGTTTTCATAGCAAGGGGGTAGGATAACATGTCAGGCCTCCATTTGAGCTAGGCTAAATGCGAAAGCAATGTAGAGGTGACGAAGAGGAAGCAGAAGCGTAGGATCACTGTGAGGCTCGCAGAGGCTCGGCAGCAGCTATAGGAAGCAATGCAGAGTGAAAGTAGAGCTATAGGCGGAAACATAGGCCTGGAAACAGAGGCCTAGAAAGCTCGCAGCGACAGCAGTATAAGAAAGCGAAGCTCTAGGAAGACAGGGAGGGGAGGGAGCTAGGCCAAAGCAGGAAGAAGAAGCTCGATGCGACTACAGGAAGCAATGCAGTGTATAAGCAGAGCATAAGCAAAAGGGGGGATTTGAGGTTCTAACTTGGTGTCGATTTCACTTGAGGATTGCGAAGGAAGGACTAGTCCAAATCAGGCGATGAGTGGCTCAAAAAGAAGAGAAAAAGCAGAAGTACAATCGTCTGGAATATAAGAAGCATATGCCTTATGTTGAGCCTTTAACAGATCTCCTATTAATATAGTATCTATACCGCTAGTTAGCATCACGGTAATAGAATCTATATTTAGACTGCGAGACTGGAAAACTTGGATTTTAAACTTGATTTTAGCAAACTTGTTCAGCGGAAGTGGCGCCCATCGAGTCTATAGAGCGTTGTCGTACGAGTATGCTATGAAGCGCCCCTAGACTCTAGTACTACAGCGGAGATTTTCCGTCCACAATCGGTCCCACTAATGTTCTGTGGGGGTTCAACGCGGCATAAAATTATGGAGGGAAAACGCGCATACAAGTAATGGCTCTCAAGACAACATGGCACGCGTCGCAACCTGTCAAGCAGTGACAGCATCTCCTGCCGTTGAGCCGAGGGACAATCAGTGACAGTTTATTCATTAATTACTTATGAATCATGAGGCTCCAAACCCAAGAGGCGGGAGGCGGCGAAGATGCATGGCATGCACGCAGGGCAGGGGTGGGTCCGCTCCTCGGCAGTTGGTTGCAGTAGTACGGAGGCTCTACTGTACAACCCAGCCAGCTTATTTTATTTCCGCCGTCAAGTGACGTACGAGTATCCACGACATCGTCTCCACACACTTCATGATGTGTACAGAGTTACGATTCCGCTGTACGGAGAGATCTCGGGATCGTCTTAACCTGAAGTCCTTCACCGACCATGCCATACAAAATACTGTACTGTAGTACTTGCGGCAACGGCCTTGACGGTTAATCGGCACGCTGCACAGCCTGCACGGCCCGACTCTGAATGCCTAGACAGTCAGCACATATCGGAACGCAAACTACGTAGGTAAGGAGCAATCTGATATTTATTCACTGTTCAAGATCTTTACAAGAACCCCACTGGGTCTTATCCGTAGGCCTCGGCGACGATACCACCATTCTGTGAGCATAGCGTGGGCCCCGCCATACGGAGCCGTGGGTCACTACAGTGGTACAATACATGATGGCAAACGGCTATATCAGTGCCGCTTTGTATAAATCAGATCAGAAATTTGTGATTTGTGTATTGACCGCCTCGGACGCACGTCCATCAACTAGTTAACATCATAGAGGTATTATATATATATTTCTTTGTGTCCTTCTCACTACTCTGAACAGACACTCATCTGTTTACTACTCGAGTCTATTTCCCTCACTCCCAACCTCAAGACATCTTATCCGCTGTTTCTCGTATTTTCACTCTCACCAAGCTCTTCATCAGCGCAGCGCTTCCCAATATGGTCAACGCCCAATATGGCCAAAGGATCTTGCCTAAACACGTTGACGAGTTGGCAGCGGCCACACCCAATCGCGTTCTCGGCATGATAGCCAGGTCCTCGGATATCTCCAAAGGATTCATAGAACTTTCCACCACACAGCTTGCCAACGCCGTAAACTATACCTCGTGGTGGATCGAAGATCAGATAGGCAAAAGCAGTAACTTTGAAACCATCGCATATCTAGGTGCCACAGACTTCCGATTCTGGGCTATAGAATTGGCAGCCATCAAAACTGGTTACGCGGTAGGTATTCATCCCTACTCGACGATTGTTCTTGCTGATCAATATAAACTCTCAGGCTCTTCTCCCATCTCCAAGAAACTCCGTCGCAAATTCCGTTGCCGTCCTCGAGAGCACCAAATGCAATGTCATCTTCTATTCCGCAGAAATGGCTTCGAAAGTCAAGACTTTGAAGGAAGCGAGGCCTGAGATTCGAACATTTGAAATTCCTGAGATGGAAGTATTGACGAGTACTCCTGCCAAGGCATATCCATATACCAAGACCTGGGAGGAAGCTAAGAATGACCGTGTCTTGATAATGCACACATCCGGCTCAACAGGTGCGCTACAATGGCACGCCTTGTCATGAACTTTACTAAATATATGTTCTAGGAACACCGAAGCCCATTTACCAGAATAATGACTACATAGGGATAACAGATGCAGCTCGTATGATTCCCGAAGTCCCGGGACATCCCTTGACCGGTCCATCATCTTGGGGTGGGCCAGGCTTCAAATACTACATGGGGTTTCCATTATTCCATCTCGCGGGCTTCGCCTGCGGGCTGGCAGCACTCTTCTTTGAAGGCATCATTGTTTTGGGGCCTCCCAGCTCACCACCAAACGGGAGAATTGTCAGTGATATCCTAAGCCAAGTCGACTTGGACGTTTTGTGTGCACCACCTTCCCTACTAGGAGATTTAGTAAAAGAGTACCCCAATGAGTTTCTGGCACAAGCAAAGAAGCTCGATCTGATTATGTACGGTGGAGGTACGTGAGCCAATTTCCAGTGTTGTACGAGCATGCTAATTTGGTTGCATAGGTCCATTATCTCCTGAAATCGGCAACTTTCTGACAAAACACGTTCGATTGGGTCAGCTCATTGGCTCCACAGAAGCGAACATGTTCATGAATGTTCACCCCGATCGCGAGGACTGGCAGTGGTTCCAGTGGCACCCGACCCATTCTGGAATTGAGTTGGAGAAGGTGGAGAACTCGGAGCTCTATGAGATGGTCATTCGTAGACAGCCTGGGATGGAGAGGACTCAAGGTATCTTTAAAACCATGCCACACCTTCAAGAATGGAGGACGAAGGATATCTACCAAAAGCATCCTACAAAGGATCTTTGGCTTTATAGGGGCCGCAACGATGATGTTATTGTCCTTTCCAACGGTGAGAAGTTCAATCCGGTCACAATGGAGGGCATCGTCAACGGGCATCCGAAGGTCACTGGTGCTCTCGTTGTCGGAGCACGTAGGTCACAATGTGCTCTGCTCATCGAGGGGAATGGCGTGGAGAACACCCAGGAATTCCTCGACTCGGTCTGGCCAACGGTTGAGGAGGCAAACAAAGTCTCACCTGGGCACGCGCAGATAGCTCGAAACTTGGTTATGGTTATCAAAGCGGATAAATCATTTCCTAGAGCTGCCAAAGGAACGATTGTTCGCCATGCAGCAAACAAAGAATATGCCGAGGAAATTAACGCTCTCTATGACGCTTTCGAGGAAGTCACAGGTCCTGCTGTTGCGTTGCCACAACTGGAGGCTGCGGCGGATGCGACTAGCATTCGAAATTTTGTACGCAAATTGGTCTCCATGAGTTTGGACGTGCCGTCATTCAGCGACGATGATGACTGGTACGTTCATGGGCTCGATTCTCTTCAGACCATACAACTTGCCAACAACCTGAAATTAGCTTTGAAAGAGCATGCTTCTGGGAGTCACATCGGGACAAGAATCATTTACGAAAATCCTACCGTCAGTAAGCTCGCATCGGCGCTTCAACGTATCATAAGCCCCGAGTCTTCCGTCACCGACAGCGTAGCCAACTCGGAAGAACTTCGTGTCGCCAACATGAAGAACATGTTTAACAAGCTTATCAACGGTTTACCAAAGAAAGTGGAGAGTCAAGCACCATCTGATGAGCAATTGACGGTGGTATTGACTGGTTCAACTGGGTCCCTTGGATACTATTTACTCGAGACTATGTTGCGCGACCCCAAGGTCAAGAAGGTCTACTGCCTCAACCGTTCTTCTGATGCACGAGACAAATTCTATTCGCGGATCCCACAGATCACAGATTCGCTCAAATCAAAAGATGCGAAAGTCCAGTTCTTCCAAGCCTCGTTCGGAGCACCCAAATTTGGTCTCCTTCCCTCGCAATATGATCAGCTACTTTCGGAAGCGGATGTGATAATTCACAATGCCTGGGCGGTGAACTTCAACCACGCACTCGAGTCCTTCGAAGCAGATCACCTTCGGGGCGTTCGAACCTTTATTGAACTGTCGCTGCTTTCACCACGCAATCCTAGCTTCAATTTCGTCTCGTCCATATCCACAATGGGTAATTGGAATTCCTTGTATGCGAATCAAGCTATCCCGGAGCGCGTCGCCAATGATCAGGAATGGAGCGCTGCGCTGCCGATGGGCTATGGTGAGTCGAAGTTTGTGGCCGAGCAGATGCTACACGCCGCTACTCAGGCCGGTATTCGCGGCAACGTGCTCCGTGTCGGACAGATTGCAGGGCCGGTGAAGAGAGGAAGTATTGGTGTGTGGAATCACCAAGAGTGGTTCCCCAGTTTGGTGAAGACTACGAAGAACCTGGGCGCCGCACCGAAGACTCTCGGCTCCATGAATCTGATTGACTGGATCCCTGTGGACGTACTCGCCGATGTGATTGTGGAGCTCGTACACAACACCTCGTCACGGTCATCCAACCCCTTCCACGTCTTCAACCTCGTCAACCCGCAGCGAGTGGAATTCGAACAGCTGGTCCCGACGATCATCAAAACCTTTTCGACGCACGGGAAGCACATCGAAGCGGTATCGCCGGAAGAATGGCTCCAGAGATTGGGAAAGCTGGATAGCACGAAGCAGGACGTCTTGGAGAACCACCCGTCGTTGAAGATCATGGATTTCTACCACGGCTTGACGGCCACAGAAGGAGAGGGCCTCTTCTCGACGGATGTAACGAAGAAGACTAGCAAGTCTATGGCCGAGCTCGGTGCGATATCGAGCAAGGATTTTGGAACCTGGTTGGAACAATGGGCGTATTAAATTAGTACATGTCAATAGCGAGCGATTTCATGACGGGATAGAATGAAGGACTCCTGACCATAGCCGGTATTTTTTGAGTTTTGAGGGGCATGTCCAATGACAAGGAAGACTTTAGGCATGATTGAGATGGGTAATAAAAAAGTGTGGAGACTTAATTACAGTTATAACATACTCCAGGAAGATAATAAAAGTCTATCCTTGTTATGAGTTGCTAAAGGATACTTTATAGCGAGGGCATCAATTAGAATGTCACGTGGGTGTGCAGTGGAGATCGGTCCCGACCCGAACGAACACTTGAGAGAACGGGCCGGGACGGGAGGTATTTATCGTGCCGTGCTTATCTTTCCGCTTGTCACTGAAAAGTAAAAGCACCGAGGCAGCTTATCTAAAACCCCACGCCCTTTACTTTACACCATACCCTCCCTCCCTTACCTTATCCGATCAAGTATAAACATCTCAGGAAGCCGAGTCCTTTCTTTGTCCGGAGAGAAACCCGAGACTCCTTATTATATAGAGTATACGAGTACGAGTACAGCGGGTACAACGCTATTAGGGGTCTAAACTATCTCAACTAGAAATTTCAATCCGAATAAATAAATAAAACACCACTTAAGTTTTAACTCAGAATCTCAAAGCCAAGATCTACCTGGTAATTAACATCTCATTTTCCAGCTGAGGTGAGATTACATTACCCCTATTCAAACTCGGTTAACATGAGTCACGTGCTCACTTTGTAACGGTATAAAATGCCGGGGAGACCTAAAGAGTCCTGCGAATCAGTCTTAGATATCCTCATAGACGTGTTTGATAACTCGATTACTATAGATATATATCACTTGGTTACATGTGGAAAGTCTCTCTCGGAACGAACACCTCACGGCTGTGAAAATATCCTTAACGTGAAGGCTTTATTAAACTACACTCATAGCTTTGTTCGTAGGGTTTAGGAAATAGATAATATCGAGGAAATAAGAACTCACGCATTATTTTACATTACCACAAAACAAGTTTACCAATACTGATATCAAAGCTCTATGCCTACTCATCTATTAAGTTCGCTTAGAGCATTTACTAGACCAATGTTAAGAGGTGTGCATTGCACAACTGCCCCAGACTACTAGAAGTAACGCCCTAATACCCGCGTAACATAATTACAAGCCTAGCGCTCACCCACGCACTCAATGATGACCCCATTTTATTTTCATACAGCCCTACACCGTTGAGTCCTCACTCCCGTTTATTGGCGGTGCTTTCTTGCACTTGTTGGACTTTCACTTGCTTTCCTCTTCCTTGGGGTGCTGCAAAGGCCTGCCTGGCCAGCACTTCTCTGGATATTTGCTACTACCGTATCAATACGGGCAGCCAGTTGAGCACAGAGAAGGCTTTGATCAGTGCCACGCACTACGGGTGGGGCTCGCAGATAAACATCTGCCATGTTAACTGTCAAAGGTCCAGCAAAATTCTCTTGTTTCTCCCTTTCCCGGGTTGCAGAAGGATAATGGAGTTTTGGTTCGGGATGTAAGTCAGTGGTGTAAGATTCCGCTAACCCTAACCCTTCCGCGCCCGTAGAAGTTAGCGGCAAGCCATCTGGCAGCCCCGAGGATTTGGTAAATTCGGTCAAAGTCTCTGGACGACTTGATCCAGCCTCGAGTCTCATAAGATTCTTGTGAAACGGAAATGCTGCCATATCTGCCCCTTCGAAAAGAGAATCTTCTTCTGGTTGAAGATTAAAAGATCCATTATTCCACGGGTCAGCACCTCGCCAATACAATCTTCGGCATTCACCTTGGCGAAATGTGGTATCAGACGGGTTTGTCGGTTGACTCGGGAATTCGTGAATTTCGGCTTCATGACTGTACGGCTTTGGTTTCACTTGTTGGTCAAAATGCTACAACTCCCGAGAACTTGAGAGCATACCTGAGGTACCGGTGTAGATTGGGCCAACCCGACCGTAGAGCATCTGCCATCCAATTCTGTATGGCGATTGAACGAGAAACCTTGAGTGCGAGCTTCCGTCTCATGTCTCTTGATGATGGCCACAATATTCCGAGAGTTGTCGTTCACCGGTATTCCTCTCCAAGCCTTTATTCCAGTGTTCGTGTAAACAACAAGTGGGTTGGAGTGGAGGGTAGGCAAATTTGCCATTTGTTGTGAAGCGGGAAGTTCTGTAGAAGCGTCAGTCGATCTCCCTTTTTAGATGTAATACAGGTTCCTCAGTGCTGCACCAGCAATTAAAGGCCGTTAGGTGCACTCCAAACCAAGAAAATCTCATGGGATTCGGGAGCCAGCAATGCATCTCAGGAAAGCGAAGGGATGCAGCCGAATCAAAGTCACCGAAATTGCCAAGAGAAACTGCTTACTAGTTTGCTGGCAAGCAGTCTGACTCTCCGACATTGCAAGCATTTTGCCGTTCGAATTGCACATATTTCTTTTTGCGAGGTGTCTCACCCACACTCAAGGACACTCGCGAACTGAATCTGCTAGTGATGGAGTCAGCTAGGTCGGCATATGTGGATGTATGGACACACAGTATTCAAGGAGCAAGGGAGCTACCGTCAGCCTCGGAAGGAAGAGACTGTGGGAACAAAGGACCTATTTTTAGCGTGCGCTTCAACACGTTGAAGAAGAGTTGTATGGTATATTCCCGAAAGCGATGCGATGCGATGCGTCACGGACCGGATGATTGAAAAGGGCCCGAAAAGAATATTTCCAAATACCGGTGTGTGATGTTGGGAGGGTGAAGAGGAGTTAGGGATGTCGATATAAGTTTCAACGTAGAAAATCTATGTGAAAGAGGAAAGGGCCTCCCTCAACGAAGGTTAACCCTATTACCCTAAGCCCAAGGTTCCCCAATTGAGCGCCGGCTCAGAACCGTGGCATTTTGGGACCCACGAGTGATGTATGAGGTACACCACTCACATAGAAGACAACTGCAACATTCAGATTAAATAATGGGCAAGTGTTGCAAAGCGAAGCACAGCAAGCCCATAGCTGCTTTTCGGTCAGGAAATGTTGTGCTGCGCTGAATTAAGTACCTGAGACAAGAGACGAGACCATTGTCACCAGGGAGGAAAAGAATATTCAGAAGATCGGAAAACCACTTCTCTTGAATGCGGTATACTACTGTAGCTTTTCAACATACAGTGTTCCGTTTCGATCCTCAGAATACGCCGCTTAAGATTGGGAAGTAATAAGGATATTCAAAATTACCGCAAATGAATTAACTTGGCACTAGTCTATGCTTCCTTCCCCCAATATATCAAATACCAGTCTCCCTCATCGACACCCCAGCCCTCCCTACACCCCTCATCTATGTGCATAAGATCTACGCAGCAAACTAGGACGACATCTCCACCGACCCAATCTCGGATCCTTCGCCAACACCACATCGCACGGCATCACCAACACCTCATTAACCCTGATACCCAAGTCTTGAAGCTCCCTGCGAGCATCACAGTCCATCAGTTGCAATTGCTCGCCCTCCAGTCTGTTCTTCGCTGGCGTCATCGGCTGAGACGATGGCTGGAAGTTCAAGCCTGGAACTTTGTCAAAGGCTGTGTCGGCTCTCAGAGTCTCAAACCGCTCGGGCTCTGGATGAGGAGTTGTGTCTTCGGCGTCCATATCGTGCAATTCTCGCGTGTTGTTCTCGTTATCATAATCGTTTTCGATGTCTTCTTCGAAGAAGACCGCTGTTTCGTCCTCGCTGATCGTGGTATCGGTACCGGACATCCAGTCGAAGATAGAGCCAGTATCGCTGCTATAAAAGGACGTGGAGGCCGAGATGTTTCCATCCCCTTCTTTGGATGCGCCGTAATCTTCAAGTTGGCGCCGTTTCAAGATCTCGGCGAGCCCTGAGACGAAGGCAGCCCGGTCACTGGGATTGACGCTGGTATACTCGGTCGAATCTCGACTACCGGCAGTATCTCTCGATTTATCCTGTGGGTTCTGTCAGAATGTATTCTCTTGGTGGAGTTTTAGACGCAGGTACTTACATCAGGACTCGCACTATCTGACCTCTTCAGGCCCTCGGCTTCTTCTATTGCTTCTTCGACATCGTCTGCCCAGCTGAATGAGCCAACAGATGTTCCCCTCGACATTATGCTATGTGTTGTTAGTCGAGTTTCGCGGATGCTATGGGTATTTCGAGTTGCAGTTCTGGGTTTTTGGAGTCCAAATTTTAAAGTAAATTTGTGTCGCAAGAGACTGTTCTTAAAGTCTGCACTTGACCGCAAAACACCACATTCTATTCACCCCAGTAGGTCAACCGGGTCTCGCCGAATTACGCATCTCCTCTCGCTAACCTTGGTGAATAGGGGGTGGTCTTTTGCCACTTCAAACGATGATTCACTATTCATCGCAAACAACCTGAAGAAACAAGACTTGTCACAAGGCAGACAATCAAGAAGGAACAGTCATTCGCATTAACTACGAAATACCAGATAAAAAGCTCGCCATTAATCCAATCCTCGCAATCCAGCGCAGAGCACATTCCAAAAAGTCACTCATCCACTCACTCGCTCGTACACACAGCACCAGGCCGAGAACATTCCTCCCTGCTACGAGGACCCTCATCATCCTTCTCCAAGAACCATCCATTCCGCAGTAAACTCCTCTGACGAACCCGGTATCGAGACAGATACGGGTGGCAGCAAAGTTCATATTCCCCCTTGGACTCTGCCGCAACGACGTACTTGAACCCAAAACCGCTCATCCTCTAACCGACGTATTAGCATAGTAAAAAGCTAGATATTGGGACAGAGATAAGGAGCCTAGGAGCTGTCTCGGGAACTTGCATGCTCCGGAAACAGCTTCGAGCTCCTCAGCTCCCATAGAGGAAAACAGCTTTTTTATATGAGAACAAGCTCACCTGGTCCTCCTCCCGAATCCTCCGTTTCCTCTCCTCCCGCTCCATCCTCGCAACGCGGGCCTCTGTTAATGCCGGTGGTTCGAAAAGGGACAGGGGTGCCGGTGCCGGGACGTCCGTTGAAGTATCGGTATCGTGGTTCACAGGGGACACGGAGCGGCGCGATCCAAGCCAGTCGCCGGAACTGTACGGGGAGGTATAAGATGTCGTGTTGTTGTTCGTATACGTATCGAGTGGGATCTCCCCTTCGATACTCAAGAGGTCTTCCATATCCACGTCTCCGATATCCTCTTCATCCTCTTCGTCCTCCTCGGAACTGACCGATGACTCGTAAAGCGATCCATCGAGCCCTATTCCCTCGTCGCCATCCCCGCTATCGCTCTTTTCCCTGTGCTCCGTAGACGAGCCTCCTGTACTTGGCGGCGTCCGCGTTTTAGCATCTCCTCCTGCGTGCTCGTCAGTTGCCAGTCTTGCAGATTTCCCTCGAAGTTACCGTATATCACATACCATGCCTCTCCCCCGTAATATATCCATCTCCATCTCCATCTGCGCTTCGTCTTCTGTCCTTGGTCATCATACTTACAAATATCCGATGTCTGCGTCTGCGTTGTTGTGTTGTGACCTGCGCGGCGAAATAGAAGGGAAGACGCGCGAAGGGACGATTCCAAGATTGATGCAGGACCTGACCTCCTCTCGATGCTTAGACGAGCCTGCCTGCATTCACTCTTGATTCTCTGGGACTGATGCAATAATAGATGGCGGGTCTTGGCATTTCTAGTTCCGAGTCCTGTGTGAATACGAACTTGTTCGTCATTCAACGCGGGTTGAAAGGTAGGACTTTCAAAGTCACAGATGGAAATACTCATATATTCACGAAAGTAGTTGGAGTATATTCATGTTATGTTGTACTGTAGGTATTACTCTAGTATATTTTCATATACTCAGTCAGCAACTGCATTTGTAGTATTCCAACTGTAGAACATAGACTGTAAATAGCAAACGAGATCTCAGATTCACAGAGTTGCAGTAAACTTGAGAGGCTATTCAACTTTGTCTAATCTGAGTTTTGGGAAATCTGACTCTCAACTAATCTATCTATTAACAGCGCTGTCTATTTACAAACCAACAATAACCAACAAACAAATTCCAAGCACGGCGTATATACAACTTCAACCGCCTCCCTCAATCCAACATTCTCAAATCTCACACCTTTCAAACAGCCCCAAACAATACC
>QGMF01001006.1:0-11663 GCA_007821475.1 Lachnellula arida
TATAAATCCACGACTTGTAGGATACTACAGGTCTGACTAGCTCTTTACCCTAGCATTACTATAAGATAAAAGGCCCAGCTTAGAATTCTCACCTTGAGATTGGATTCAAAGGCCCAGTAATCGTCGGATCTAAGCTCTTTGAGTAGCGCGGAGTATAGAAATATGGAGTAAAAACAGTGGGACAGTCAGACTTATGGAAAAAGCGAGTACCATGATGCTCTAACCAAGCCCAAGCCCAAGCCAGCCCAGCCTTCCTCGTGCTCGTGCTCGTACTCGATCCCTAACAAAGTACCTATACTTCAAAGTCTATACATGCAAAAGCATTTATATATCTCCTTGAACCCATTTTCTAATAAGACACCTAGACACCCTCTACTTCTTCGGTATTGAAAAGGAATTGATATTCTCTCTACTGACCAGCAAAACAATTCACTCCACGTGGTTTCAATGTCACGTGTAGACTCTTCACTCTGATAAAAGTTACTCTTTTCATTCATCCTCAGTTAGTCTTGGGGAAACGATATCTTTTTATATACTGCCGCACAAATATACGGATCTTTTCTGGTATGTATGTGACTGGCCCAAGCTAATAAAAACACAGATCCCTAATCTCAATACATCATCAACGCGCATTAAAAGGTATATATGTATATTCCCGCCGAGAAGTATATTGACAACTCTGGAGTATCTACCCAAAACTCATTACTCATGAATAACGTGTGAAAACTATTGTACATATGTTGCCATCCTCCTCTCATCTCAGTAGCCAAAACCCCTTCTGTAGGAACCAGTACTGTCTCTCTGCAACCTCTCATTGTTTTGCTGCTGTTCCATAGCTCCGGGTCCCGGAAATTGTCCTGGTACTCGAGACCCTGCATCACTACTTCCTCCCATACCGCCGTACTGGTGATAGACTGGTGGCTCATGCTGTACTTGCTGTGCGATGAAATCCCTTCGTTCCTCGCCACCCGATGAAGAGTCAAAGTGCATGCCGGCCCCAGCAACACCTCCACCTTCACTAAACATGTGCAGCCACGGGTCGTCGTAAATGCCATGCACACCACCGATATTAGAGAACCGGCTTAGAGCCTCGGAGTGATCGAGCGGATTACCAAACATTCCCGAATACCCTGGATCGTAAGTTCCGGTGTACGGCGGGAAGGACGTGGTGGGCGCATGCTGCGGTGTCCAATATGGAGGTGCCGCCGGAACAGAAACTGCAGGTTGCGCGTTCTGGAACTGACGAAGATGCCCTTCAGTAAGCGCCACGGGGTGTTGCCTCTGAAGAGGACTCTGCGACGGGAACCCTTGCTGAGGTGCATCAGCCATGCCACGTCGCCAGTGGTAGCCTGGTGGAATAGGGGATTCCGTGGGCATATCGAGGACCGAGGAGTGGATGACGGGCGCTACCAGTCTGATAAGTTTATCAAAGATCTCCCAAGCTTTTCGTGCGGATATTAATTGCCCGGACATCATGGCTAACCAATTAACCCCTTTCTTTGCATCTTCAAGAATGTGTGCGCTTTCGCGTGGCATGTGTTGCGATTGAAAGGCCATTTCAAGCATTAATACAGACAGCGCCTCGCATAGGTAGTTCAAAATATTCCACCATGGGGAGATAGCGTAGACTTTCTCGTTACTAGTTGCCGACCATGCGAACAGAGATATCATCTTACGTGCAGATAATATGCATGCTACCACGGCTTTTTGAGAAAAGTCCTGCGACGCCTCGGATTGGTTTTTTATGCGGCCTTCGAATCGGCAAAGACAAGGTCGGAAGAGGATCATGCGCGAGCTGTTGAAGAGCATGGCAAGCCCGGTACGCTGGAGAAGCCAGGGATCGTTCCAGTCAGGCTCATTGACGGTGTCAAAGTCGACATTGAATTCGACTGGTAGATTCTCTTTCCAGGTTTCAAGTCGTTGGTCGATTCCACTGATGATATCTTGGACGTTGCTCCATTTCTCCTTGATTGTCGATGCGCAGTAGAGTTGCGTAACGATCTCGTGGGCGATTATCGAGAGTTGAGTGCGGTAGATGAAGTATGTGGAGGATGTAGGTTGTAACTGGAGGATGGGGAACATATATGGAAGTGACTGTACTCCTGTAGCTATACGCACTGTTCACTCAAGGTCAGTCTCAGTAGGAATATTTTGGAAATTGCTTACCTCGAGATGTTCGGGAGTTTCGACGGTTAGATGGTAGTATTTCAGAACTCGGAATGTCCTCCATCCTGTCGTATAATACCTGGCCTGGATGGAAGTCCTCCTCATTGATATTTATTGGCAGCGGTGCGCTGATATCTCTATCAGAAACACAGCTTGGTCGACCAGTGCTCTCATTCAGTGAGCATTCAAGGCCATATAACGACCACCAGGTTCGGACTCGATGCTCTTTCTCCACATCAGGAATTCCCGGGGCCTCGCTGCGCAAATGCAACCCAAGAGTCGTGGCGTCTCTAATTGCGAGTCCGCATATTGTCCAAGCTCTGAAATGATTAACAGATTGTAAGTTAAAGCTGATTCAGGGAAGCGTACCTGTTTAATCGGCACGTGGAAACATAATATAGACATAGTAGTCCTAGACCGCAGACCGTGGAGACGCGTGGATCCCGATATAAAATGCCTTGGTCCATACAAAGCAGTTTGGCGCGTGCGACAAACAGTAAATGATCATTGTGGTGTCCCCGACTCGGGCTCTTTGTAAGATGTGCAAATACTGCAGAAATTGCAAATACTGCATTCAAGGTGCCAAGCCATATCAAATCTTCTGGAGAAAGATCACTTGATCCTGGTCTGAAATGAGTGTACTTGAGCGTGAAGGCTGCTTTATCCACAATTGGGAATGCCTTATGCACATTATCGAAGTATGACCGAACCAAGGCGTCTGCGACTCTTGGATCCGGCCATTCAAACATGTCGACGTTACTTACTTCGCTTTCTTCAAAATCGGCATCCTCGGTGTGATATGATGTAGGAGCCAAGGGTTTTCCAAAGGCTGATGGGTTATTGCTGCCCGGACGACATTCTTCGGCAGTGCGCTTCGCCCAAGCAACAGCAGAGGACTTCCCTACGAGTCCCATAGCTCTGGTGTCATCTCGATCTGTATCCACATTAACGGCATCAATAGACCCTGTTGAGCCGACTTCTCTCTCGTCGTATTCCTCTTCGCTGTCTTCCGAAAGTTCGCGGCCTGGCGAGATCGTGTGTAAAGTTTCGCTCTCGCCTGTTGTTGAAATAGGGCTCTGTATATCTGATGAGCATGGTTTCTCACAGTGGGCTTGAACGTACGTACCATAGTCAGAATACTATCAATTGCATCTCTTATCTCTTCCTTGGACAATTCTGCACGGAGCTGGATGCGTCGCAACCCTTCAACCATTTCATAGTTCTGCCGCGTTAGAGAGTCGGCCTCTTTGCTCAGCTTCGATAACCTCCTGTTTTGATGTTACCCTGCAATCAATCGAAGGCTATGAAGGCCATACTTGCGATCTTTGTCCCGTTTTCCGTCTCCATACACGCAGTGGATCCCAGCGTTTCTGCATTTCAGACAAGGCAGTTCTCCAGTACATCCTGACTTTGACTTTCTACAATTATCACATGCATGTGCAGTCCTTCCTCTTTTGAAAGCAGTTGAAGCACTTTCGTTTCTTCTGGATTGCTTCAGCGCTGGAATGGCGACCTTTCCCAGAGGAGTGTTGGGTAGGGGCATTTGAGGCTGCACTGCCGATCCGAAGGTGCTCGAAGCTTCGGCATGTTGATGCTTGGCGAGCTCTTGAGAGCCCCGGGATCGAACATTGTAAGATATCGACCCCGAAGCTTGCGCAGGTTTGACTGGATCAAAATTGTGCGAGGCGTCGCTCTTACGCCCTTCGACTTCCTCTCGTGAACGCTTCCCACGAGCACGGGTATCTTGCTTGAGCATAGGAGGGAGAGTAATCAATGATATACCTAGGTCAAGATGCGAGTGAAAAGGTCGCGATTATCGTATTATGGCTGCAAAACCGGCCACCACGATAGAATCAGAGATACTCAATGTTGGACAATAGAGCATGGAGTATGAGGTAATTGCGCGAGATATAGGCTTTAAGAACGGTTGGACTGCTTGCTGCTTTCGTACGACGTCTAACGTGTTTCCCCCTTTCCCCTATGGAAGAAGAAAGCTGGGGAGGAGTAGGTAGGATTAGATAAGATGTGTCTGTGGATATGGATATGGATGTGCATGTGCATGTGCAGGTAGGAATTTTATTTGAATTGCAACAAGGGAGGAAGAAAAGAATACGATATCATAATAGAGTATTGTCCTGGGGAAAAACATGAGGGCGCAGACCCAGACGCAGACCTAGACCGTTGGATGTGGATGTACTCGTACTCGTAGTGGGCATGAGCATGGCAGCATCTTCATTCAGTACCTCCGTAGGCAGGTAGATCATGCTGGTAATGGAAAAGGGAAAGAAAAAGCGTGAGGCAGGGCAGGCATGGGAAGATGCAGATAGGCGGGTACAGTAGGCAGAGGCAGACATTCCATGGGGAGAAGGTTAAGGGGGCGGTTTCGGGTCGACGTCACTGAACAGTTTACGGATGTGAGGCCCGCTCCTATGGCGGACGATCCTATACGCATTTATACGCATCTCATCCTAGTAACGGGCGTCCCCGCGGCAGAAACAAGAAAATGCATGACAGCCACGGTTATTTTACCGACTTCTCATCATCTAAAAGTAGAAATGCCATCAGAGCGGAGCAGTCTGTAAGAGCTAGCGCACGCTGGAAAAGCCCTTAGCACTAGACAAGACAAGACAAGACAAGAGCAGAATGAGATGAGAGGATATACTGTTCTTGCTGCAACAGAAGAATATCATCAAAAAGCTATATTAGAAGCTCACAAGTAATGAAGGTTTGTACTAGTATTGTGTTGCAGTATTTAAACGCCGACGCAATTGATAGGTAGATGGTGAAAAGTAACACGACCTAACGTTCCAATAAAAGAACGCCACTCGGAGACATCTCCGTACGGAGGGACTCTGACAATCCAATCATCATACTTTGATCACGTTGTACAGTACCACCTCCTCCCTCTCCTTCCCCTCATACTCGTATCATGCCCCAAGCCTGAAAGTAGATAATCGAGCCTCCTTCATTATTATTTATGATGATATGCAGAAAGATAATGAGCATCGTCCACCTGCCTGAGGTACGTACCTGCCCAGGTACCTAGGTATCCTACCTACCGAGGTAGGCAATATCGACGTCATGAGAGCCATCGCTTACTACCTAAATTTACCTATGCTATGCAGCACACCCTTTAAGGACTACAGGTAGGTACGGTAGGATAGTTACGGGGGCGTGCACACTGCACAGGCGGATTTTGGCGACCTTTGGTGGATACACGTGACTTCATTCCAACAACCTTTTCTCGGGTGGAGAGCGGAGCGGGTGTCCATCATCCATCTCAACACCACGACGCGTCTAGTAAAAACTCCACCTCCACCTCTTCTTCCAACCTCTACTCTCGAAACACCTCCAAACGAATACCAATCACGAATCACATCTAGCTGTATTCTTACCTGGGAAGATCTACTCCGGCCAGCCATAGCGAACCACGATTCACGGATTGCATACCTACATATCAAGAGTCAAGCAAGGAAACATCAGGAGCGCTGGAGAGCGTTTCACCATGGGCATATCCTCAGGCGCAGGACTACAACTACAGTCAATCGCAATATCGTAGGTAGACGGTGGACGGACATGTCAATGCTGGAAGTCAAAGCCATCAAATCGAAATTTCCCTCCGAACGGTTGCACTTCCCTGTTGCAGATGCGCCATCTTTGGCGAATGGCAAAGCAACAATTAGCACGGCGTCTGCCAAAATGATTGCGATTTTTCAAACACGGTGATATTGTATTCGCTATGCCTCTATGTAAGCACATGTGACAACCGCTGATGAAAGGGTCCCAAGACGACAATGTCTCACCTCCTAACCTCTGGAACTTCCGAATACAACGAGCCGTATCAACTTGGTCCAGATCCGGAATGACCATGATCAGTCAACCCCACGGGACCATTAAAGTAATCCACTGTTGTACTTGAACTACCTGTCTGTAAAGGGTTGGAGAAAGTGCCTGATGTCGGCGGTGTTGGCGGTGTCTGTGGCGCCACCGGTGCTTGATGTGTCAAACACTGGTTCATAGCCATACTCCCGCCAAGAACATTCCAACTTCCCTGCCTGCTCAAAGGATCCTGGATAATAGCCGTGGTGCCTCTGCTGTGGGTATATATGCAGCGTATCCCATAGGCACAGCACTTATTGGATCTCATTTGCGGACACACGGCATCAGTCCATCGCCCAGTTTCGTCGAACGAAGGCGGGCGCACAAAGTATCGCGCCTGGAGGCCTGTCGTAGGTTGGGGGATCGATTCACCGCTGTGAGCCAGTCGTCCATGAGCAAATACACGTGTATTTAAACATGCAGCTTCCTAGGCTGGATCATACAGCCCTGCTTGTCCGGAAGGATCTATCTCTTGATAAGGTGAAGGTGGCAATGGTGGAGATGGATATATCGCTGGGGGGGTCTGATTGTTTGCGAATGGCTGAGGTGGAGGCAGAGGATTATATATCGCGGGGGGGCTCTGATTGTTGGCGAATCCTGGAGGTGGAGGCAGAGGATTGTATACCGCTGGGGGAATCTGATTTGCGAATGCCGAAGGAGATGCATGCTGTGCCAATGAATCTCCATTTTGATCCTCTGACACGGCAGATCGAAGAGGTAATGTCATCACTGCTTGTCCCGCCTCCCGTTGACGTCGTAACATTTCCCTCTGAACAAATTGTCTGTTCTGCGATGTAGGCGGCATGAAACCCCGCAACGCGTTTTGGGGCAGTTGCGACATTGTCGAACTTCGATTTGCGATTGAGGTCTGAAATATGGGTTTCCGGATTAATGTTCGATGTGAGTGAGCGAATGTGGGTGGGCAATGGAACCTGTAAGGATGAAGTTATCAATGCTCGTGATATGGGAATGACTGTTTGTTGTTTTGACAGAGCGAAAAGTGCAAAGCTTCCGTGAGAATATTTGAAAACAGCGGTCTTCTCACTTGCGCTACGCTACGCAACGCACACTCTGAAGGAAGGAGCGAGTTGCATGAGATGGCAGTATGACTGACTTCAAAAGATGCCGCCTCAAGCAACAACTCTGAACATCCTTACGCTGATTGGATAATTCTCACGCCGAACAGTTAGTTCAATTGGGAATCATAATACCAGTATCTTGTACCAACGGTCTCAACGGTAAAAGCGAGGAGCATTTCAATGAACACAATGGACGAAGATGGCATGAAACAACAACACCAGTCAGTTTGGAGTTGGAAGCTCAACATGGAAATGTGTATACACAGAGGTCTTTCAAAAAGGAAACAGGACAAAGTGATGAAAATATCCAGAAACCCCTGAGGCCTTTCGCGCAATGACGAAAAACCTCATACTCCTGATACGAAGTAAAACATTTTCGCTTTGTCTAAACCTGATCTCCAGGAGTCCAGCGATCTTGAAAAAGGAGGAACCGATGGGATCTAAACCGATGAAGCTGGCCGCTGGCGAAGCATCAAACAGACCATCCCATCCCATCCCATCCCACTAACTAGCAGGGGCAAAATCACTCTAGGCGATTGCGGAATACGAAGAAGAAAATTGATAATAATAGGGGCTAGGGCCTGGCCTGGGCCTGGACTAAGTAGTGGACTTGAAGCTTTTGCACGGCCCGGATATTATTCCAAGACAAGCTCCATGTTGAGGCTGCCTGAAAAAAAGCAGGGACCAGTCCAAGTGGGCAACGCTTGACCAAAATAACCACCGAACTTTTTGGGTGGCTATTTCGAAACCGCGGACTGGGTCGATGGATTAAGTGCACGCACACACGGCTGGAGCCCGAACATTGACCGTCGAGATCGGGGTTGCATCTTGCGATTGTATTGGATTGGGCGTGCCGTTTCTGTGTACCTACGGAGTATGTTTGACTGACTGACTGACTTGTACTCCGTACGCGCTTCCGTCGATTTGCAGCACGCAGGCTAGAGGGCAGCCCCTCTCCATTACCGTATTCGCTGATACGCTGTATATCCAAAATTGCACGCCTCGTATGAGTGACTATTAGTACCTATATGAGCTGATGGCTTAATGCAGTAAGAGTGAGAATATTGCTGGCCTGCTGCATACAGTAGTAGGGCTAGGCTGACGAGGATAGGGTGAGTGACGAGTGTGTGTGTCGACCGGTACTCGGGTACTGTATGCGCCGGCTTCAGGGGAGGCTTCAGGGGTAAATTGCACGTTTTCAGCGGTGCTGTACTAGGCCTAGCTGTACTCCGTAGGGTTGGTTAGGTTCCCCGCAAAGTGTGGCCAGGCATTCGGGCCCAGATTTGCGAACCTTCTCTTACTTCGTATACTCTAAAAGCCCGCTATTGCCTGCTTGGGCTGGATCTACGGTAACACTCACTGAGTCATTATGCCCCTTCTTCTCATACTCGAGTAAGGTACCTCTGTACCTTATGTTAGCGACAGGCGCGCCTCAATACGAACCGCCCCTCATTTCCTCATTTCCTCATTTATTTTGGCTTCAGGGCTTGATGTTGGTTCGTCTCTAATTGGGACGCCATCACCAGCCGTATTGGAGAATCGCCTCCTTTTGTCCACTTAGTGCAATGTGCCTTTGCCGTCCGCCATCGTGATGGCAATCACAGCTTGGTATTTAGAAGCATGAAATCCCCTTCATCGGTTCCTTTTTCTTTCCTCCCAAGCAACTCTAACTTCATCCACATTCATTAATCATTTTTGTATCTTCGATACAGTTACACTCTTTACAAACTCACTCATCTATTATATAATTTTTTTGAAATCTTTTCAAACACTCAAACCTCTCAACCATCAAAATGAAGGCCTCAATCATCGCACTTGCTTTCTCCGCGGCTCTTGCCAGCGCTCAGAACAGCACGGTCCCATACACGACCTCCACCATCACCAGCACCAATGTCTACACCATTACGTACGAGCCTCACCCCACCCCCTCAAGTTTCCCCAGTAATACTCCGGAGTCCGTACTAACCGGTATCTAGGTCTTGTGCTGCCACAGTCACCAACTGCCCAGCCCTAATTGGCCAAGTCACCACGGTCGTCAATGTCTACACCACCTACTGCCCAGTTACCGGTGCTTCCACCACCCCAGCTGTCGTGTCTGCCAGCTCCGTTCCTTCATCCACCGTAGCCGCACCTTCACTCGCAGCGCCTCGACCACCGCGCCAGCGTCCACCGTGCCAGCTTCCACCGGCACCGTGACCTTGACCAGGACCTACACGATCAGCTCGTGCGCAGCAACTGTCACCAACTGCCCATACGGATCCACCACCACCTCGACCTACCTGACCACCCTCGGCTCATCATCCAGCACCAGCGTCCCAGCCACCGTTGTCGTCTCTTCCTCAGCCAAGAGCGCTTCGTCGTCTGTCCCCGCCACCGTTGTTGTTGGCTCTTCGTCGTCTGTCCCAGTCACCGTTGTCGTCTCCTCCTCCGCTAAGGGATCGTCTGTCTCTGCTGTGTCCTCCGTCCCAGTCACCACCCTCCCTCCCCCAGTCACTCACTGGCCCAGCTACCGGCCCAGCTACCGGCCCAGCCACCCTCCCAGTCACCTCCGTTGTGACCATCTCCACCTGTGTGCCCACCGTCATCACCTCCGTGGTGACCGTCTACCCATCATCCGCACCAGCAACAGCCGTCGTCAGCTCCGCCAAGAGCTACGGCACTGCTATCCCATCTGTCCCAGTCACCTACGCTGGATCCAACAGCAGCAACATTGTTCAATTCACCGGTGCTGCTTCAGCCCAGAAGGCCGGTGGCATGTTGATGGCCGTCGGTCTCGCTGCTTTCCTCTTGTAAATGTAAACACGCTTACATATGGATAACATGATGCTTGCATTATATGCGGATGCGGATTGGAATATGGAGTGAAGGAAAACGGGGGTTTAGAAGGAGGATTGACGATGGGGGGTTTTGGAATGGATACAATGGCTTTAACTACACGTACCGAATAATTTATCTTCTAACGCGACATGTCGTACACTAGTCAATCAATATATGAGCTCGATAAATACTCTTCCAACAATGTGACTGTTCTGACTCATTCCAACATCTGAAAAATATCCTTCCTGCTAGCCTATCATTGGCTTGAGAAAGCTATGTTTACTCAAGATCTTTAAATACATCACCTAGCTAACAACTCCTGCTGAAAACTTCCTCCTCCTAATATCCACTCCCATCTCAGCTCAACTCACCTCACACCACGCCATCTCTCCATCATCACATCACATCACCTCACCTCACTTCACTTCACTCTACAGATCCAACAATATTCTCCAGCCGCCCTGCAGCCAAACTTCAGCTATCAAATAAATGCTTGAGTCCCACCGGTGGCAGTGCACACACAAACTTCTCCTCCTCCAAATACTCTGTACCAGAAAGAGAAAGAACTTTTGCCCCCTTGAGTATTTACCTGAAAAGAATATGCCTATGTTATAAGAGTTTTTATACGGAGTAGCTTTCTTGGACTTTATACCGGGCCGGGGGGTTACGTTTCTTTTATGGAAGGCTGGCTTACTACGTGATGGAATATTGCTGTCTGTCTGTTTATCTATCTGTCTGTTGAGGGGATTTGTGGATGAAGGAGAGAAATAAATAAATAAAGAAGGAAAGAAGGAAAGTAGGATGAATGAATGATGTTATGCATATTAACCCCCCCCCTTCTCTCTTTCTCCGACCCAATTCAAAAGTACCCGTATCTTCAATCTTTAATCCTAATCCACACTATCTTTAGAGCCTCTTTTCGCTCAGCTCATCGATATACCGGTACACAAGAGAGGTATATTTTACTTGTAGATGTCTGGTATTAGTAAGGTGACTAGTTAGAGCAACCGAGTGGGTGGTACAAGGTATAGCTAGGATTGGAGAATGAGGTCTAGGAACTAAACTGGGTTCTGGAACTGGAATTGTGGTGTGTGTGTGTGTGATGTGATGTGTGTGTCGTGTCGTGGTAGTATATTATGTTTATGTTTTACTTCTTAAGGAAACCAGTCAGTTAGTCTATTGGTATATTATTAAAACATCACTATTTATATCTTGCCCGTGCCGCCGATAGTTCGTTCCTATAAATAGATAGCACTATGTATTTATTTTTAGCAAGTACGTATACATACGACTCAAATGAATAAATAAGAGGTGTTGCTAAAGAGAAGGGAAGGGAAGGGAAGGTTCCATCTTTCTTTATTCAAACTACTTCTTCGTCTAAGGGCAAGTACTAGGAATTATACGATATCATATACCTATCCAAATTCGAAACTACCCAACGCTTTATTATTGCCCACCTATTTTATCCTCAAGTCCTTTCTAACACCTGTTCGAAACATATATGCTTTGTTATAGCAAGAGAGTATAACGCTTAATCTAACTCTCCCTCTCTCTATACATATATCAACAGCTCAGCTAGCTACAAACCACTAAACGAAATTCCTTCCTACATCCCTCCCATAACCAGTATACGAGAAAAAAGTTAAAGCCATGCTAAATAACACACCCCTAATACTTTTTTCTTAAGTACTATAGAAACCATACCATACCATTAGTCTAAAT
>QGMF01001007.1:0-11662 GCA_007821475.1 Lachnellula arida
GCTAATCTTGAGCTTGACCTTGGTCCCGGGACTCGCGTGGAGCGGGTGTCGAGGGTTGGCATGAGAGAGCCTTGTCTTTGTTCGGTGCGGGGAGGATGGACGCTGTTGCCGTTGGGGGGTTGGTGGGCTGATGAGCTGCTGTTTCTGTCTCTGTCTCGACTGTTTTGGTCTCTTTGGCTTAAGTTGCTTTGGCTGTGGGGGCGGTAGCCTTCGCCATGTGACGATGGGCGACGAGTATTAGAAGGCATGATGGTGATGGTGGTGCTTGACTTTGTTTATTATGGTTGCTGTGTGGTATTTGTTGAAGAAAGAAAGAGGAGTTGGAAGGATAATAGAAAAATGTTGAGAAGGTTTAATACACGAAACTTTGGCCACTTGGGGATGATTAAATGCATCGATGCTGTTATTAAGAGGGTAATGATGTGAAAGACTTACTTTTGAGTGTGAATGCAAAGACACATCCCAGAAATCGAGCGACGAGCAGTGACTTGAATATTGCTCAGCAGGGTGCTTTTCTTTCATATCTGTCTGCCTGAATGATAAAGTCTCACTTGAAGCCATTTCAAGAGTTTACTAGTAGATAGTCAGAAGCAGCATTGACCAGAAGTGCACTACAGACCCAATCTACACCTCCTACTCTGGCACCCCCATCGAGCGAACTTTAAACTGGTGGGATACATAACCCGTGAGAATACCGACAGTGTTGAAAATCTTCTGCCGACGAAAACATGAAAGCTCCTGCTGCATGACTGGTGGTCCCAACTGAAGCTGCCTGAGGATGTCCAACACTGCCGAGTAAAGGATATTGATATCGCCGTCTTCAATTTTGACTGCAATGCCAATAGCTCCAACCGGCCCAATTCTTTGTGTCTGTCCGGATTCTCGAATGCCTATACAATAACATCCGTCGGCGCCGATTTTACCAATTGCCGTTCCTTCATATGCCTTCATAAACTCTGTGCAGAACCGCCCATCGCCTGCCACGAGCTCAGGATACGTAGTCATCGCCTGAAAGATACGGTTTGAGGCTCGCGTTCGAGCTGTCGTCGTGACGCCTTTCTCTACCACATCCGCAGCAGCAGCAAAGGAAGCGTAGATTGTCGCTAAAGTATTGAGAGGTGCAGCAGGCGAAGGAAGATTGCAACCATCGATTCCCCATTTCACCTCTTCTGCATCCAAGTCGCACAACTCCCCAAAGACTTGCTTGACACGCAGCTGCATCGGATGATCTGGCAGGTGATAATCTGCCGTCCCTGCACCGAGTGCTTTGGAACCGGCCAACATACCAGCGTGCTTGCCAGAGCAGTTACTACATACTGGAGTAGGGCTAAAGTCGCTCTTGATCCACGCACGATTGACCGCCTCGGACACGGCTGGATGGCCACCACATGCAAGGTCTTCTTCTTTGGCGCCGACCTTGACTAACATTGCTTCCGCCCGGGTGATATGGCGCCGTTCACTGCTGTGTGATGCACACATCAATGCCAGGTCAGCCTCATCAAACCCGTAACGGTCTGGACCGTGAGTCTCGAGTACAGCTAGCGCTTGCGCTGGTTTGGCAGCAGATCGAGCTAATGTTACTCGTGATGGGTTGCCGACGGCATACAGAAGCTTCCCGGTAGTATCGACGATAGCGGCATGAACCGCGTAGCGATTCTCGACAATGCCAGCCCTGTCAGTAACAACATAATCCTCGTTCGGATTCGATGTTTTCATGGTCCTAGTGTTTGACCCAGGTCCGCCGAAACTTGAACTTTAATGCGTCTTTTGGTTACTTGAAAATTGAGGAGTGATAGCTAACTGTGGGATAAATTTCGTCAGAAATTTTCATTAATGGGCGAAAATCGTCAAAAGATTTGGCTGTTTTTCCGAATGAATTAACTCACCAATTTGAACTTTTTGCACCAGTAATAAAACGCCTTATTGCAGATATAACGCAAACGTTTCTCGGGCTTGTGAGAGAAGGCTTACCTTTTATATCAGACTGTTGGATCGAAAAGGCTAAGAAAAGGGCCAAAACCGGCGACTAGTCACCCAGGATGTCAGGAGAAGCTAAACCAAAAGTGGTGCGCGGGTACGGACCCGCCATAAAAAGCGGACCGCATCCACGAATCAGAGGCCAGCTTGTAGCAGATAGCTCTTGATGGGAGAGTAACAAGTCTGCCTATAGGATTTGCCGTGAAAAGCTGAAAGCCGAGGAGTAGGCACTGCATGCAAATCTCATGCCGCTTTGCCTAAAGAGCTAAATATGTCTTCTGTATCCTTGATGGCCAGCATAACCCCAGTTGGGACTCTGCAATGCCTGTTTTTGTAAACGTATGGTATGTCCCAGATCGATGAAAAAAGGCAAGGAAAAATGTTCCCTAACGTCTCGACGTCAATGACAAGCAGACTATTCGCCTTCATAATCATGGCTAAGGGACACACAACTCGAAAAAGCGCAACCCGTACGACGATCCCTTCCATAGACCAGAACGTCAGAAAGAGTTTGGTTATTGTAGGAGTCGAACTTTCCATGGCCGTCATCGTATTCAAGAGCGGGAGAGATGGCAAATATATCGTACCCAGCTCGTCTCTGGCGATTAATCATAGACACAACCGCAATATTATGTCCGATAGGCAAGCTCCCTTCCTCGAAGACATGGGCCTGCTGAAGTTCCTTCAGCCAAGTTTCAGCACAGATTCCAGCACTTAGGTCAGTCGAGCGAAGGACGCATGCCAGAAGCAAGCTCGAAATCCCAATCGTGTAGACATTCTGACGCAAGCAATCAGATTTGTTAATGCCTTGAACTACCCGAAGTAGTAAAGTTGTCCAGTAATCGTTTGAAATACGGTCGTGGCTGAGTAGATCACTCGAATGAACCTCATTTCTGCCCCAAGAAGACTGCATAGCACGAGCTGCGACATAATATGCGTAATTGACCGAGGCTTCGTGTGATGCAAAATGGAGAGGCTCCAGTCCCGAAAAGGCGTCTGATCGGCCACTTGGTATTTCAGGAGGAATGGGTTCTGTTGGCAGTTCTGAAACTCTAAGTTGTGACTCCCATCTGTCGAGTCGTTCCGACTCTCTGAGAAGCTGTGATGTATAATCTTCCTGGTAAGAAATGGCCAAATCAATGCCAACAGATTCTGATGCCACGGATTGATTGTTCCACCACTGGAGAAAAGCTTTGGAACTTAGCCGATACGACTCGCATAATATAGAGAGTAGTAAGATATGTCTGAAGCTGTTTGGTTCTTCCAAGTCTTGCTTCGGTAGCGGCATATGTAATGCATTCTGGCTGCTTTGGAAGTTAAGTGTGCAGAAGTGGATTCTGATCCACCAATTGTAGTATTTTGAGTGCTCCCATGTTACGAGAAGTTCGCCTCCACTGGGCCTGGATTTGACCTTATCCATGTCGGTTTTAAGGAGGCTCGACACTCCATTCACGTGGCAGTAGTAGCCACGAAAATTACATACCGAAGATTCCATGTAGCAGAAAAGGAGCATAGCTGCGAATATTTCTAGGCGGTTGGAATCATACTCTTCTGAACTCAACTGCATCAATTTTTGAATCGCTGAATTGTAGTATATCTGGCCATGGAAATGGTGTGTACCATGAGGTCGATGTGTAAGATATCGGTCCCGCAGAGTGTCTGATGTCTTGGTCTCCGGCTGCTTGCGACTCATATTACAAGCTGAAAATGCTAATATAGCATTAAAGAGAAGTGGACATGTCTCCATGCGTGTTGAAAAGTGGGCGAATACATTGCTGAGCGATGGCAGACAATATTTCTCCCAGTGCGTGACATAGAGAAGAGATTTTTCGAACTGAAGCCGAGATGCTGACAACGAGAAGTCGAACTTTATACTAGGGTCAGGTTGGCCGTTGTTGTTAGGCAACGAAACGCGATTTGGTCCGTCATTTCTAGCGAGACTCAATGAAGAATTCGGTGGTGTGGATGCGTTGAATATGCCCCGCGGGTTTAACGTTGAGGCTGGTCCACTTTCAGCCAAAATTGTATTTCGAAATTGAAGAGGCTTCTGGTAAAATTCACAACTCATGCCCAAGCGGACACAAAGGCCACAAGAAGGCTTCTGTTCATCACACTATACACATTAGATATACTGGAACAAAACGCTGACTGGCTAGTAGTGAACCTTGGATCTCTTTCGGCGACAATTCTGGCAGCCATTTCGCGATCGCGAGATGGTAGTCTTTCTCGACCGCGCAGGGGCTGGTTTGTACATGCAATGAAGCAAGCTACCGTGAATTGGCTGGAGCAATAGAAAGTTTCAGCTGTATGCTTATGAAGGAGGCAAGGGAGACAGGAGTTGAACATGGCGGATAAGTCGTTACCTGAAGAAGTCGCTTAGCGTGTTATACAGGCAGGGCAATGTTAGTCAGCAAGGCACGTGCTATGTTTTTCCCTTCCCTGGAACTGCCCAGGTCTTTCTTAAAATGCATAAATATAATTCAAGCAACTTTCTCATTTCTAGTTTAATCATCTTAGGCTAATAAATCATTGATAAAGTCGCCGGCTCGCGTAGCCACGTGACCTGGATAGTTTCTTTGACCAACCCTGTATCGCGTCAAGAGGCGGAATATGTGTTCCTAGATATGAAAAGCCGTGACTAATTGTAGTCTAGCTGTGTTATTGCCTCGAGCAACAAACAAAGTTATTAGGTCGATAATTGTGCTCACTGACTCGCTAAAGCCCCTGACTTACAATCACTACCCCCCGAGTTCAGAGAACGCCTTGATTCAGCTGCTACAATAACAAAACCCATACTCTGAAGCAAAGCACGTAGACACATCTCAACAAGTATTTAAACATAATAACATCCCACGCATAAAGCTCCCAAAAAAACCCAAACCAATTCTCAAAGCACTCATAATCCAACAGCAACGTGGAAAACACCAAAGCCATGAATCCCTACCAGCCCTATGGACGGCGTAGACGAGCGAACTTGAACCCCTACCACGAGCCACAAGAGCCACACAGCAGCTCCAGTCACCGGAATAACACAAACAATCCAGAAGGCGGCCTCACACACGACTATTCAAGTCTTCACCGTCGAAATGGAAGCTATCCCGCTGCTGAAGGCCCGAACCAACAAGGAAGCGTATACGTAATGCCACAGCTCGACAGAGGACGTAGCCTCACCCACAACCCTTCAACTCCCCACCATCAAAACCCCCACCCCCACCATCCCACAACCCAACTTCCCCACCAACAACGCAGCGCAGCCGCACCCCCACCCCCGACAAAACCAACTCCCACTCCACCGCCCATCACCACCAACACATCCACAAAACCCTCTCTCAAACCGACCAGCGCTGAAACCGACCGCGCAATCCAAGACATCTAGGCCACTCGCAGATCCTGATCGGCGGCGGCTGTCCCTGCGGCTCGCACCATATCAGCGATGAAGAACTAGCCGAGTTTGCCGTCTCGACAGATAGCGCAGAGACGGATTGAAAGGTTCCTCGGTGCGCATGCACGGGAGGAAGGTAGAGCTGCGCGGGAAGATTTTATGCGGCGGCGATAGGAGACACTTGCCGGGAGAGCGTAAATAGGAGGTCTGGGAAGGCGGGATCGGAGTTTATCTTTTACCTTGGTATGTTGGCTTTGACAATGTAATGCTCGTTGTTTTCTTGAAATGTCCACTAGCTGTTTATAACATGCAATGATGCTCTACTAAAACTGCTTCTGCCGACTCCCTACTCTCTTTCTCTACTACTTCACTCTCCTCTGGCTCACTCTCAGCTAGAGGTGGCTGCTCATCCTCAGATCCGCGGATATACCCCTACCCTCGCCCAATTCTGCCCTAGGTCACTCGTGAATATTAGAGCCATGCTACAAGAAATAATGATTAAAAGAAGCCAAGATTTAAAGACATTGAATGCATTTGGTTGACCTCATTAGGTTCGTTCTAGATACATGGAACGCACGCTAAGTTGGTATTGGAAGCGTTCAATGTAAGTACATTTGTGGAAGTCATGCATCGAAGGCTTCAACTAGAGTATGAAGACAACCAGCATGACCTTTGTCATACTCTTCGAATCCTTCTAAGACAAGGAACTCTTCGCAAGAGCAAAGATCAAGGGTACAAGGAAACGCCAAATGCGAGAAGCACAATGAAACCTTCAGCGCAATAAAAAGGAATACAATGTTCATGAAACCGTCCCAAATCACGCGCCATGGCCAGTTGCATTGTCTGCTGTGTGTACTGGTCGTAGTTCTCTTCTGTTTCCCAAATTGGGAAGAAGAAAGGAGGAAGTTGTTGGAGACTTGCTTGGTGCTTGCTGGCCTGTCGGTGAATCAAACTACCAGAATGTAGGCAAGACCAGTGCACTCAATAATCGGTGTGTCGTGGAGTATTATTTACCAAAGCGGATCATTTCGCCGCCAGAACGTCCCTCGGTCCGCGTCATGGGCGTCGTTAACCGCATCGTGCCGAACCTGCATTTGTTCTCGATTGTTCTTCTCATTAACAGTAGGCTTGTCGATAATGGGCTGATCGACAGCGAGCTTGGTAATCACACCGTACCTAATGGTTTTATCATGAAGCTTTCCCGCAACGGTAGCGGTACCCGCCGTAAACTCATCAACGCACATGTCGTACTGCTCGGTCTCACGGACGACGCAGCGAGTGCCCTGACTTTCGGAATGTTGAGTGAGTGCACCAGCTGTGGTGAAATATCGTAGGCAGTTTCTGCATTTGAATCTACCACCACTGTGAGCTGGGGATCGCAAGTGTCCTAAGAAAGCGCCAGTCGTAGGAAATGTTTTCCTACAACAAGATTAGAGCAAGGTCAGAGACAGGAGTCTTTTGAGGAGACGCGAGGGGACTTACATGCAACCGGGGAGGTATGGGCACTTGTATTTGCCAAGGAAGGAAACCCAGTATTTGTCAATGTTGAAATCTGGATCACTTGGGTCATGTGGAGCAAACTTGGTGCCTTCTGGTTCAGTGATGCCTAACGATCTGACCATTTGGACGAGAGGAGAAGAAATAGGAGCAGGTGCAGCTACAGGAGGGGTGATAGTAGCCGGAGCGACAGCCGCGTGTGGAAACAAGTTCTTCTTGACGCTCCATGCATTGACGGATGAAGCGACAGGTACAGGGTCAATGGTGGCAGGGCCGTTGAGATGGGATTTTCCCTTTGGCTTGTGTTGGGACGTGAGCGTGGGAAACTCTACTGAGTTGATGACTTTTGCGGTCTGAATTGCGACAGCCGGCTTTTGTGGCTTGGGTGTGACAACCGTGCCAACAGAAATGGTGTCAGACTTCGAGTCCTTTTCCTTCTGTGCAATGAAAGCGTTGGCCTTGAAGAGTGCCTTGGCCTTTATCTCCTCGGTCTTCATTGTGAGAGGGGCATTGAGAATCTCTTCGGCGAGGAAGGATTCATGACATGCGTCGAATGAGATCAGATCCTCATCGGCGGTGGGGATAGCATCATCTATATCGACCAGAGTCTGAAAGCGGAGTGGGTGCAGGGTCGGAGAGCTAAAATTGAAGACGGGACGCTGAGATAGGTGACTGGCTGGAAAGAGAAAGGAAAAGAATATCAGCAGTGAATACTTTAGTTGTTTGGGTACCTCTAGGCTTACAAGGTCGACTCTCACTAGCACCATCAAGTCGGACGCTGCCGCCCTCAGATTCATTGGAAGTAATGGTATCGGTGGGCTGTCTGGATCGGTTCTCAGATTGGGAGGCGAAGTTGCCGGACGTTTGGCCGAACTGGTAGAGCTGAGAGATGTTGCGGCGATTATTGTAGTGCATTTCGCGTTCCTTGACCTTTTCGTGGAATGTCATGCCGTCGGGAAGTGTTTGTCCGCATTCGTCGAACTCCATATGATTGATCAAGCCACCTAGGCGGGAGAACTTTGTACCACATGTCGGGCAGCGAAGGTTCTGGGCGGCGGCATGATTCTGGACCATGTCAGGAGGGTTCTATGTTAAATGGGATCATACAAGTAAAGGAAATTGGAGTGGAGTGGAAGGGGAAGGGTAACTAGCCTGAAGCAGATGACGCTCGCATGCCCCCTTGGTGGTGAAGTCCATGGAACAGAATTTGCAGGTGATATGATTTGGGCTGCTCAGCTTGTGCTCATGGAGGAGGTCCCAGGTCTCGAATTGCATATTACACTTCTGGCAGAGAGATGGCTCTTCTCCCGGGGCTGGCTCGGGCGGAGAGCGCTTCTGGACAGGTCTAGCCGGCATCTTGAGTTGAACGCGACGATAGATCAAAGGCGAGGAGGCAGAAAGTTGTGGGGGATGGAGCAAAGGGTAAATGTGTAGACAGTAGGGGTAAAGTACAAGACGAAGACGAGGAAGGCAAAGGGAGCTCTGGGGAAGAGTCCCTTAAGCTTGAAGCGATCCTCGTGGTGGTGGCTGTGTTGTGTTGTGCTGACAAGCTTGATGTGAAAGATTTGTTTTGAAGGACAGGCGGAGACGGAGGGAGAGGGAGAGGGAAAGAAATACCTTATTTACCCTACGGTAGCAGGTAGGTTCTCGCTTGTTGTGTCGTCGCCGAGAACGGAAAGTGCAAGTAACAGTGAATGCGGTATACCTCTGCAGGACTTTGACAGAACTTTCAGTGTGCTGCATGTACCTGGTGAATTGAAGAACGACAGAAAGCTGAAGGCCGAAACAAATCTCAACTCAACGTGTCACTCATACCAGTCGATTCAAGCAAGAGAAAGTGTGCAAATAGTGGCTGTCATTTGACATTGCTAAACTCGAGGCAAACTTGGCATGGAATGGAGTCTACTGAGAGTAGAAGCACCGGGTTTAGAGTCTAGAACCACAAATGAACATGCTGAGATCTGAAGTCGCTAATATCAATTGAATTCTTGTTGGACTGATGCAAAAAGCATACTGCAACACTTCGTTCGTGCAGGTCATCAATGCTCTCACATGCATGCCCAAGTAAATAGATGTTGCAGACACATACCCGCAACTAACTGTCTTCGCAAGTCCATATTCTTCATACCGGGGTTTCCAAGTCTATTCACAGTCTTGTATGCCAGTGAATGCGGGAGTAGCGAGGATATAAATAAAAGGGGTAGAACTCGCCCTCTCTCGCTGAACCTTAAAGTCCGTACCGGGAGCAAAGATGTCAAAATCGTCATCTGAGAAGTACCTATTAATCAATAGCATACAGAATCAGTCTTCACAGAGGAAGATACAGATCCCTTTTCAAGAGAAAATACTTATCCCGTGAGATGGGATGTCGTGTCAACATCTCGGACCAACCTTCTTCCACGCCGATCGTCCCGTGCCGTGCGTGTCCCGTCATGTTTCGTCAGCAACCACTCCGCCTCGAATGAAACCTCGTGCCTCAAACCTCAACACGACAAAACATGCCCCTTTCTCCCTCCCTCCCTCTCATGACGCCTCCCAAATAATGGCTACTCTCGCCCCTCCAAGTCCACCGAACTCCCCCTCCAGAATGCCAACGCCCCGAGGCTGGGCCCGAAAAGTAGAGCGCTGCTGCTGCATAGGAGCAACCTATTTCCCCTTGTTCTTCGTATACAGTATCACGAGCTGGGCCGTGTGGGTGGAAGCTACAATAGGATTTCTGCCTACTCAAGGCGTGTGGATTGGTATATACACCCCTTTCCGAATACATGTCAGTGCTAATAAAGCTGCTCTCCAGGAAAAGGAACATCCTTCCTCGGAATCATAATCTACATCCTCCTCAACTGGTCATACACCACCGCCGTCTTTACATCCCCAGGCACCACAACCAGCGGTCACATCGGCTACAGCGCCCTCCCAACACATGTCCCCAATGCCACGAACTTCACCGTCAAAAGTAATGGCGAGTTGCGCTTCTGCAAGAAATGCCAGGCCCGCAAGCCAGACCGCGCACACCACTGCTCTACCTGTCGAACCTGCGTCTTAAAGATGGATCACCACTGTCCCTGGCTTGCCACCTGCGTCGGTCTACACAACTACAAAGCGTTCCTCCTCTTCCTAATCTACACGACCGTGTTCTGTTTCCTGTGTTTCGCGGTATCTGCGACTTGGGTGTGGAGGGAGATTTTGAATGATGGGGAATATACCGAGTCGTTGATGCCGGTGAATTATGTGATGCTGGCTGTTATTAGTGGGATCATTGGGTTGGTGTTGGCGGGGTTTACGGGCTGGCATATACTGCTTGCCAGTAGGGGACAGACTACGATTGAGTGTTTGGAGAAGACGAGATATCTGAGTCCGTTGAGGAAGTCGATGCAGCATCAGCAGATGAATGGGGGGACGGAGTATGGGCAACAGATGGATGAAATGAATGGTACGCAGCAAGATGGACAGCGCCAGCAGTATGATGCGTATGAGAGAGCGCGAGCACGGCAGAGATATGAAGAATACCTCGACGAGCAGGATTCAGAGAAGCTACCAAGTGCGTTTGATCTTGGATGGAGGAGAAACCTGCTCCATCTTTTTGGACCGAAGAAAGCTTTCTGGTTCGTCCCGGTCTGCAACACTACAGGAGATGGATGGGCCTGGGAGCCGAGTCCAAAGTGGATAGAAGCAAGAGACAGAATAGCACGGGAACGAGATACCCAACGCCAGCGAGAGGCAGCCGCTGGCTGGGGCGAACCACAGTCTCCGCTATTCCCGGTAAAGCAGGATGGAGCCGCAAGACATTACGTTCGCTCATATCCTGCAGGTCGAACAACAAAAGCCGACAAGGTTTTGGGCAGAGCAACCTCAAAAGCAGACAAGATCCTAGGTCGGGACCCAGACGAATATGCAGATGGACTTGATGTCCGAACAGACAATGTCTCCCTGCAGAATATACGACCCCGAGGCTCGCCAGATCCATATGAGATCAGCAGTGACGAGGATGAAGTTGAGTGGAAGACATTGGACCGGAAAGCAGCTGTTGGATGGCCTCAGAGAGTGGGTGTGGTAACGAATACGTTGTTAGGGAATACACTTGCGAGACAGAAAGATACTGATGAACGGGGATGGGATGAGGATGATGGCGTTGATTAGTATTTAGGAGCGGTTCATCTGGCGTTATATCATAGGGACCTGTATAATAGAATACCCTTTAGTTGTGGATAAATGATACATGTACTTTACGACTTCTAATACATGGTCTTTTTATCTCCGCTGATTACCTTATAGTCGGCTTCGAATCGGCTTCCTCTTTATAAACTCTTTATTTTTAATTAAGTCACAGTGCTAAGTAACACTAGGATTAGTGCTGCCTATTCTATCTACTCTAAGGCTTCTTCATAGGTAGAGACGGTTGTAAAATGCTATAGAAGTTATAATCGTGAACCTCACTCAAATAGAAGCATTGCACGTGCCACGTGTTCGTGATTTACGTTTATCTTATCATATCGCCGAAAAGCTCCACAACAGCTCTCGAGACAGTTGTCCAGTTCGCAACTTTCCATCTCTCATCGTATTCATACAAACAGCATCAATAAGAGGAAATCAATGCACCATTCTTCTTAACGACTCTCTTGCCCAAGTTCCGACCAGCACATCAATCAAATAACCATGGCAACACCAAGATTCAACTCCAAATCCCCCACTATAAAACGAATCCGTAAGCTCCCCTCCCCTCCCCTCTTCTTTCTCCCCTTCCCATCACATCAGATCCCACCCTCTTCCTCCCAATCCCAATCCCAATTCCAATCCCAATTACTAACA
>QGMF01001008.1:0-11640 GCA_007821475.1 Lachnellula arida
GATGGCGAAGATGTACGCTGCTTTCTGGATCGCGTGGTGCGCGAAGGAGCCCGTGTCGAAGTTGGCGGTGCCGTACATGGCGCGTTCCGGGCAGAGGGTTTCGCGGCCCGTCAGGCATTGTTTGCAGTGCCCGCAGGAGCTTTGTTGGTAGCCCCAGCCGACGGAATCGCCTTTGGCGTGGTTCATGACTGAGGAGCCGACTTCCTGGTGGGTTGTTAGGATGGGATGGGGATGGTGGGGAGGAAGCGGGGGGCTTACTTCGATGATACCAGCGCCTTCGTGGCCGAGAACCATGTCCTGGTGTTTGTAATGCTCGTCGGTGCCACAGACGCCTGAATGTGTGACTTTGATGAGGACCTCATCGTGGCCGAGATCCTTTTTCGTCTGGGACTCGACGATCTTGCCTTCGTTCGACCCTTTGAAAACTGTAATGTCAACCATGGCTGCGTATTCTGATGTCGCGGTCTAAAACTTGGACTGAAAGTATAGATAGTAGCTGATAGAGAATGAGATAGGTCTAACTGTATCGGTAGATAAGTGTGAGGGTGTTATGAGAAAGAGCAGGCAAGAATACTGAGAATGGCACTCCCTTCTTATATGAAAGACGTCGTATCTATACAAGAAACCATTCATAATAGATTGCTTGCTAATAAGCTACCGCATGTTCTAGAGTTCTAGCACGTTCCAGTACGACCGAAAGGCCGAAAATGCAAACATGTTAGGTCCGTCACTGCCGTCCTTTGCTTGTAAAATTTCAGTACTGTACATAGGTGGAAACAATGCAGAACAACAATCGGAGCTTAGATGCTTGGGCCCTGGCTTGGCTTGGCCTGCATGCGGCGGGCTTGCCCCATCTTACTCGAGTAGTAGTACGAGCAGGTAGCTCCAATTACATTCTAGAAGGATTAGAAGCCGGGCGTGCCGTAAAGCAGTGGTCACCATGAAGAAAGGTTAATCAATAATTATGGACTTGACTGACTCACTGAGTAATAATGAACTCTGCAGAAAAACATCTCCTTCAGTCCTTCGGCATCTGAATCGTAATCTAGCCCACTCCCGCTCCACTTTCAAGATCTCGGAAGTCGGGCGGAGGCGGGAACGCGTAGCTTACCACTTTTAGAATCCACATCGGCGTACTCTTTTAAGTCTGACCGTCCCACTATACCTAGGTACGGAGATCCACTACTTAGCATAGATAGATAGATAGATCCTGTAGGTCTGACTGGCTCTTTACCCTAGTATAGACCCTGAAATCCACTAATCTTAAAGTGGGACTTCTGAGCTAGGCCCTTAAAGGTTCTATAATCGTTGAATCTAAGCCTTTTGAGTGGCGCGGAGTATTAAAATATGGAGTAAAAACAGTGGGACAGTTAGACTTAAAAAAAACCCGAGTAAATAGTATTGATTGGTCCAAGAAGCAAAAGAAATATGGGTACGAGTACGGGGCTCTTTGACCATGACGCACAATGCATATGGGGCCAAAAAAAAACCAGATAACAATTTTTTTTGTTGTACGAAGTACCTTTCTTAGCTCGCTTCGCTCGTTTCACTCGACACGAGCTAAGAAGCTATCGCCGAATGGCTTTAAGAGAACAGGAAGAATCTCCGATGTATCGGTACTTGAGCGCTTTGATTTTGGACCATCGTTGACTGCCGGCTATGAAGAGGCCGAGGCCGAAGCATTTATTAAAATAGAAGTTTCGACATTTTGGAGCTGCCTGATGCCATTGCTGGGAAACGCCGCGAAATGAGGATATATTTCTGTGACACTGTGACAAAAGATGCTGGGGCCTGGAGGACACTTGGTTGGTGCTCAGGCGGCCACAGTAAAACCCGCCAAGACTTCGGAGCAGACTTCTGAACCGCCAACTGCAATTCGGTATCTTTCTAGGATATATTTCGGTTTTGATGCGGTTTGGTAGTTTTGCTCCTTTGTAAAACCGTAATTTTGGAAGAAACAGACATGTCCACTTTCCTGTGCCGTAAGGCTGAAGATATTTTCGTCCTGACTCGTGTAATTCATGGTCCACTCAACAAGCCCAAGACTTTCTTGCCCTTCTCACCTCCAAGGTAGGCATTGCTTTCCCCGGCTTCTTCGCCGTCAATCATGATTGCAGCCTCGTATCCCTTCATAACCATGTCTTCATCAACCCTCAACCCCTCCTCCACCAACAAATTTACAACCCCCCTGATCCGCGAGATCTCCCTCCGCGTCTCTGGGGCAATCTCATCGTTCTGACTGGAATAGACAGTACTGCTGACGCTCTCCTCCATCCTGGTGATTGCCGTATCGCCCCCCGCGACTTCGACGTGCTTGCTGATCCAGATGTATCCATTGACACCCAGAACCACATCAACCTTCCCGCCCGCATTGACAGTATCAATCGTCCAGACCTGTCTCCTAGCCCTAACCACACCACCACCGCCTCCCGTCCCACTGACACTCATAAAAACCCCATTCCTCAACTTCCCATACTTCAAACTCCTCGTATGTAAACTAGCGCTTCCATCCTGACGTAGACTCTGCACTTCAGCAACCAGTAAATCGCCTTCACTGAAGAAGGTTCTGATTTGTAGTTCGTCCGTCTCGGTTCTCTTTCGTAGAATGCCTCCGGGGAGGTTGATAGCTGAGAGTGGTAGATCTGCCAGCACAGGAGCGCCGACATCGACGCGCCAGCGCTTGGGCTGTACTTCTACGATACGACCTACGACCAGGTCACCAATCTCGGGGGTATATCGAGCGCGGAGGGGTCGGACGGAGAGAAGCTTGTTGGTTTTTTGGACGGTGCCAGCTACTGTAGCTATGATTTCTGTCGAGGCGGGCGCGATGAATGTGCCGTGGCCTCTGGAAGTTTATTAGCAGGTATATTTGAAAGATCTGAGAAATAGGGCAGCGTACCTCATCCATTGGGGATCATCAGTGACGATTTCGCCGGGAGTTACGACGTCTTTCTTGTGTCGCGCACGTTTGGCGGGGCGCATGTCATGGTCTCCTTCTAGATCAGCACCGCCATCTTCGGGATCTGGGGAGTTTTCTCTGAGGTAGGGCACTCCAGCTGGAGCTGGCGCAAGTATCGTAATTGCCATGGCTGTTATGCTGGTGTCAACAAGGCTGAGAGGGACTTTTTGATGGTAGGGATAGATTTATCTGCCGTTCGATACCGCCTTTTCTCCCTAGTCTAGTCTCAAATGGGTTTACTAACCGCCAATAAAGAAAGGAAATTTTTGTTGTGCTCGAGATCGAGAGTAGAAGATTGTTTGGTATATGTTTTACTTGCATGTATTTGCCCATTAGTTATTGAATAACTTGCCTCAGTAAGTATACTCTGGTATATTAATCCTTGTGATCCAGCTTCATGAAGTGTAAATCAACAGTTAAGGAGGGGCAGAGACTTGTAATGGCCAAATTGAACTTTCTATTGACCACTCTTCTTCAAAAGCTTCGAATTCCCCAAGATGGTTTCTTGCATCTATGTAATAGCATATTAAAAGGGACCTGAGAGTCTACCTAGGTACTCTATGAGTAATTCAATAGCACGTGACAATATATCTTCGGGAATATCCTTGTTGACATTGTCCTCTACCAAGCATTCTGGAAGCTGATCCCTTCTTCTTCTCAATGGTTGAAAGGATGTTGAAATATTAGAACTGAAGTGAGCAATAAAGACTCTCTTCCGGCTTGAGCACGTGCTTTGAGAATATACCTTTTCGCTTATGCTATTTGTCTTGACAAAATCAGAGTCATTGACCCGATACAGAATGCTTTAACACAAGTATTTGTACAGGATGGATTCCCATGGCAAAGCTCACGCCGAGGTCTGGGACGACTCTGCCCTGGTTGATTCATGGGATGAGGCGGTTGACGAGTACAAGGTCAGTGTTCCTCGATGCATTCAATGGAAGGCAACAACTGATGTTGGAACAGAAATATCACGGGGTGCAGGCTCGAGGTGAAAACGTAGAGGAGGTTTTGAGAGCACACACGAAGCAGAGTAACGGAGTGTCAGTTCACCTTTTGTACTGTGAGCTTGCGCAAAAGCTTACAGGGTTTTAGCAGCGAGGATGAGGATGGACAGGTCGAGGAGCAAATCGACCATGATCTCGAAGCCAAGAAAAGCCTCCCAGAAGACACAGCCGATCTCGATGCAAGATCACTTGGGAACAGCTCTCAGGTAAGCTTCAATTACAGATCTGATGTCTTGGCATTGAAACAGTCCCCATACGATCCGTGTTAAACCTTATCAACGTTTAGGTGAAAGACAAGCACTCTGGCCCCAATGAAATGGCAGGGCAGGCAACGGATAGCGGAGTAAAGAAGGGTCCAGCACTGCCACAACATCTCATCGGTCAAGGTGAGACAAACATCCGGCATGGAGACTTCATGGAGAGGGACTGATGTGGATCTTTCAATGCAGTTCATGACGACAACCTGAAGAATCTTCTGATGTCGTGGTACTATGCAGGCTACTATACTGGTCTCTACGAGGGACAGCAACAGGGAACACAAGCCTCGCATGCGAAGCCTGAGAATTGAGATGGAACTTTGAGGGAGAGGGGGGAGGCGGGCTAGTTGGATTCGGTGCGGGACATCTGTGACGAAGAAAGTTTGGACCATCTGAAAGTTGTATGGCTACCCGACTTCAGCGTCCGAGCCCACGAATGCGGTATTTTGACGGGTGCTAAAGACATGGGATACTGTACGAGTAGGCTGATGTAGAAACAAGGCGCCGGACAAGAGACGTCTCGTTTCAAGTTCAGATCAAGGCGCAGCACTGTACTGTATCTGTGCAGTGTCTGGTCTTAAGTTATGCCTTTCAGAGGCTCGTCCTATCATGATGCAACTGCCAAAATAAACTCAGAATTATCGGCGATAGCAAACAATCAAGCAATAATGAAGCGGCTGATTTTGAGTTTAGCTTTCCAAGGAATTATGGAGAGTTGATGTTCTCGGGACGTGGACGTGCATTGGATTGGCTCCCGTTGTGGCTTTGCAGCAGCAGCCGAGGGTGATATGATGCTTTTCAACCTCGCTCCCTCCCTCGCTCACTTTACTATTCATTCACCATAAATATACCCCAACTTTTAATTCAACAATTCATCCCAAAGTGACCCGTGCTGCTGATTCTGCTGCTGCCCATTTGTTTCTGTTTCTGCCATTCTATTTCTTATTCTTCAGATAATCCGTCCTGCTTCCGAGACGCGGGGGCTGTTCGAGCCCCCGCGAGCCCCCTGTCGTTTAGGCCTGAGACGGGTCTGGGACGAGCTTCAAAACACTCCATGTCGAGGACAGTAGCCGCACACATGGCAACCAACCACATTGCGCTCCGTGCATCCTGCTTCCGTCCAACATCATGGGGATCTGAGGATAATCTCATCCCGCTTCACCCACCAAACCGTCCAAATCGTCCAAAAACGCATTGCCGTCTGGAGGCAACCTTCATGGCACTGTCCGGACGAGGAGGGCTCCGAGTAAGCATGTCCCTCGTTTCGTCCAGGGGTTCGTTCGCCAGGTTCCTGCAGAACCTCCCGAGAAGATTTCCCCCATTTCATGCTTGGTTTATTATCTCATGTTCCCCGACACTACATTTGCTTTCGTCTCTTCTTCTCCATTCGTCTGCTGTGAACACGTTCATTCTACCTTATTTTATTTCAGCAGCTTTTCCATCTACTATCCCGAGCAGGCCCTCGCCATTTGGCTATACTTTCAAGCTTCAGACTCACAATCTTTACACAACGAACAAGCCAAGACAACTTTGATAGTTTAGCTATTCCGCAGTGCGGCTTTCAGTCTTTGTATTACCTACCTACCTTCGATAACGATACCTAGTCGACTATTCTAATTTACCAACATGAAATTCTCTTCCGCATTAGCACTTTGCGCCGCGCCATTGGCGTTGGCTGGTTCTCTTCAGGTCGATTTGATGAAGCGAGGGGCAGTCGGTGTTGAGGTTTCCCAACAAAGTGGCAGCTCAGGGTCACAGAAGAGCAACGCTGCTAGCAATAGCAAGAACAATAACAACAATAACAACAACGCTGCCAAGGCCAACAACGGTCAGTCAAGCACATCAATAACGGAAGTCATTATTCTTTGGGTCAACAATGGTGGAAGCTCTCAGACTAGTTCTATAAACAGCGCACAGGCAGTTGGAACGGGAACGGCACCAGGAGCAACCCATAGTGTAAGTCTCAGACAACAACTTATACAACCCTTTGCTAACTTCTCAGGTCGTTGTCGGTGGAAGTGCGGGTCTAGTCTACACACCCAACACCGTAGCAGCTGCAGTTGGTGATACCGTCCTTTTTACATTCATGAGCGCCAACCACACTGCCACTCAATCCGCCTTCACCACTCCTTGTGATGCGCTTGCCGGGGGTACGGATTCTGGCTTCATGCCCAACACCAACAACTCGGTCGTCCCCGCACCACAAATGGCTATGCAGGTCACTGTGGCCACTCCCATCTGTAAGTAGAAATACAGCACTAGCCCATTTCCTCGCTAACACTTCCCAGGGTTCTACTGCAAGCAAAAGGGTCACTGCGGGAAAGGCATGACTTTCTCCATCAACCCCACTGCCAACAAGACCCAAGCCATGTTCCAGCAAATGGCCATCGCACAGAACGGAACCGGAACCGCAACCGGCATCACAGGCGGTAGCTCTGCCGCCGCTGCTGCTCCAGCATCGTCCAGCTCGTCGTCCAGCTCTTCTTCTGGAAGCTCTGGAAGCATGGTCTCATCACAGGGAACTACCAACTCTGCCGGTGCTTGCAACTGCGCTTGTCTCTGTGGCGTCGCTTCTTTCCCCAGCGCTGCTCAAGGAGCCGGTTCATTCGGCGGAATGTCAGGTAATTAACCCATCCTCCGTCACTTGATCCGAATATCCACCCTAACATCTACACAGGTGCCATGCCATTAGCCGCTCTGCCCGCGTAATGCAAATCCAACCCAACATAGAGCAGTGGTATTTTCTTAGGTCCCGGATCTCAAGATTAGAGAAAAAAGGTTCACGTGTCGCCGTTGAGAGGCTCGATCGCGGGACTTGGAGTTGGTGTGGCATTGGCATTGACGGCCTGTTTATTATTTGGTATATACGTAGGTAGTCGACTGGCTCGTTATTATTTTTTGGATGGATGGGGGAGATATGGGTGGGGAGGAGTGCTGTTTAATAGTCCGATTGAATGGATACCTTGATTGCATTCCGCTTTGGGCGTTTTCTTGACCTGCAGATAGATGGCTTGAATTATCCTAAAGTTCAATATTGTTTACATTTATCTATCTCCCTTAACCACACTCGATAGCGATTATTAATCTTGACTGACTCTTACCACATCCCCTGAACCAACCTCACGAAAGTGCCCTCCCTCCTTCCCTCCCTTACCTTACTCTACTATACATACCCACCCTACTCCCAAGCACACAGTAACCCCGACCCGGCCAATCCTTCACAGCTCAGCTCAAGCTCTTCTTAAATCCCATTCATGTATACATATCATCATCATCATTCCTTTCCTTTCACAAATCTACATCACACCCACCGATATTACAGTAGGGCTTTCATTCTCAACACATACGTCGATCGATAAACCCATCCATCAATTCGGATTTCTTTAGCATGCGTTCGCAAAGAGGGGATATTGTTTTTGTTTTGATGTGAGGTGAGGTGAGGTGAGATATCTACTGGTTGGGTTTGGAATTTTATAATATCGTATTACAGATCTTGGGATGGGATGGGATGGGATGGGACGGGATAGGATGGGACGGAACGGGTTAGTTAATGGTTAATGGCTAAGAGATGCATACATATTGTGTTGATTGAAAGTAGAAGGGGAGAGGAGGAGGTATATCTTTGCAATACGTTGAAACAAAGAAAGGCTATTTTCATATAATATACAGCTGGAATGAGTAGGATACTGTATGTAACGTATGTATGAGATGAAGAAAAGGTAGGAGGAAGGAAGGGTTTCTGGGAGTGGAGGGAGTTGTAACCGGACCGGTGGGTAGAGTAGATTCATGCAGCTAGTTGGCACTGTCGAGGCATGAGAAGGCGGGGAAAGAAATAGAGGGTCTGGATACTATATTGGCGGGCGCTGCGGGTATTGTATATAAGAAAGACCAGCGCTTGCTAGTAGGTATTTCTTGTTCCCTGGACGTAAGACGCAAATCGGACATGGGAATTCTTTGCTGGAAAATATATTCATTCCCAAATCAATCACGCATTCTAAAGTATACCAACCCAATGCTCGCCCTCTAATCGCTCAATATTGATTCGTAAAACGTCTGACCCGTCTCGTAGAACGCTGCAGCTGTCCTGATATTCTCTATCGTGTCGTATCGTCGAAGCTTCCGTTCTATTTCTTCTTGGCAGCGCCCTCGGCTGCTTTCTTTGCATCGGCTAGAAGGAAGGAAGAAAGATTGTTAGTATATGTGTATGTGTTGGAACGTGGGCCTGGGCTGGGCTGGGATGGATATGTACCAGCAGCTTGCTTCTCCCTCATCTTCGCAGCGACCTTTTCCTTCTCGCGCTGCATTTCCGACCCAGTCATGGCGTTGCCTTTCTTCTACAGAGAAGGAAGGAATTGTCAGCACAACACATGCATGGGAAGGGGGGATTGAGATAAGATAGTAAAGGGGTTTGGGCTTTGCGTGCATACCTGATCAGCTAGTTTCTTCTGGTTGGCTTCTCGAGCCTTGTCGCGCTGGTTACCTCTGGCCATCTTGTGTGCGTTTTGTGGTGTCTGCTATTCTGTGGGAGAGGTTCGTGGTCGCTTGCGCGCCGACGTGGCTGTATCTCGGGGATTTTTGGTCGAGGTCGAGGCTGAGGAAAAGTTGGGTTAGGCCAGAAGCCGGGCTAGCCAGGCTCTAGAAATAGAAATTAGTGATTAGTCAGTCAGTCATCTTCTCTTGTAGCGCACCCGCGCGCCTTTTCAAATTGTTGGTGCGCGCTCTCGTGATCCATCTGCAGCAGGCATTGGAAGCTTCAGACTTTTAATTTAAACATGAGGTGAAAGCCTTCAAATGTAGGTACATACCGGTATTATCCTGTGCTGGCATCGGGACTTTTGCCACAGAGATCAGGCTGGACTTGGACTTGGACTTTCAAACTTGAAACATTCTCCTGAAGCACCACATCCAATAACTTCACGGCAGTCACTTGCCTTGAAACATCTTATGGGAGTTCACCGCATAATATCTCGTGTCTTGGCACCTATGCAAGCGCCTGTTCCGGGCTTGATTGGGCGCGAATGGAAGATGTGCTCCCTGGATGATGGCTGTCCACGCATTTAGCGCATGCAAACCTCCTGGACTTGGACGTTGAGGACAGCGTCAATAGCCTCGCGATGAGGCTTTTAGAGTTCCAGACACGGGCTTTTGCCCTCAGAACGTGGTACACCTACATCCAGTGGTTTCCTGCGAAACTCACTTTACTGTCTGTGCCTTTGTTCACGCTCTGAAGCATGGGGTGGTCGAAGAACCTGTTCCGACTAGAATGTTATTGGATGTCCTCGAAGCTTTCTTTATACAAGATTCACGCTAGGATCTTTGGAACAGAGGCATGATTCCCAGAATAGCGGACGTGACTTCGGTCTCAAAGAACGGGCGTCGTCTTGTTTCTTCATATTCACTGTTCTGCCCACCTTTTCATTGTCTTCCTATTGTCCATTCATCGACAAAAGACTTTCCCCTCGTTGTTCTATTGATAACAATGAGGTTTGCGCTACAATAGCAGGCTACTACCCTTTTTTTTAATCTTATATTTTCTATTACTTAAAACTACTTTTATTCCCTTCCACGATCTTTTATTCAGACATTGTGCCTCCACATTCGAATCGACTTGGATCACCATCTACTGCAGGCAGTAAACTTCATTCCACCACTACAAACTTCAACCCAGTACCGTACGTCTTCAAGTCTTCCAAGCATTATCTGGATCATCCTGACATTGTGCAGACTTGACCCTACGTCTACATATCATAATACACCATGAAAATGTTCTTCCCGAATACCGGAAACAAACTGGCCGGCGGCGGCTATATTACGTTGAACATCATTCGAGTACTCAACATCATCTCTCTCCTGCTGGTTGCCATCGCCAGTTGGGTCATGCTTGTCATGACAGTCAAGACCTCCAACTTCTTCTTCTTCGACGGAGTATCACATTTCATCACAAGCGTCGTTGCGCTTTTCCTCATCGTCTCCGAGCTTGACATCTGGACCAATTACTTTGCAAAGAATTGGCCAAATCTGGGTCCTGACTCTGGCTTTGTCTGTCTCGGACTGGCAATGTTCGTCCTCGGCTTCAACATCTTGGGGAATCTCAACAAGGGAGCAACCAGCGTCCAAAACCTCGGCTTGCCCCTTTGGCGGGTAGTCATCGCATCCGGTATCCTCTCATCCCTGATCGGCATCTTCAACATCATCGCCACCTACATCTTCTCGAGCTCAAAGATGAACATTACCGGCCGTCAAGTCCGTGGCAACGGCGCAACCACCTTCCCGAAAAATGCCAAGGACACCTTCAGCATGTCTAGCGGCTCAACACGCAAGTCAGAGGGTACTACCCTCCCAAGGTACCAACCACCTCCGAGCCCACCTCAAGAGGAACGCCGAAAGTCCCGCTTCGGCTTCCATCTTCCCATCCGCATGTCCATGATCGGGAAGCCCCAGCATGAGAACCACGGCAGCGAACAGTTCTCGAAATGGGATGACCGAAGCTCGCCCGTCGTGCCAGACGTCCAACGTCCACCCACTGCTTTACACCCAATGCACGCTGCAGGGCCAGCATACCCAGCGTCGTCACGGTACAGCGTCGTCAGCAACATGACGAGATTTTGAGGCGGCGAGGAAGAGAACGGAGTTTTTGCATTAGAAGGCGTTTGCGGGAGTTTGCATTGGCCTTTCCTTGAAATACCCGCTCCTTACGAAGCACTGGTTTCTTATTTCAAGAGGGAGTTTCTGGCGCGAATGGAATGGAATGGGAGCGTGGCGCTTTGTGCATATTGTAAAATGATTCTGCATAATAAATAAAATAATCAACTAAAATACTTGTTCCTAAAGTGGAGGTGTGAAATGTGATGTATCGAATTCCCCAACATGACTCTAGCGGAAGTTGCTGCAGCGAACACATGCCCCATGCTTTAATCTGTACCTGCGGGCTGTGATTCGATTGATGATTTTTAATAGAAAGACTCAATGGTAGCCCAGAAAGACTACTTCTTGCAGTTTCAACTAAGAGGGATTCCCATCTCTCTCCTCTTTCTCGAAACCTGCCAATTCAAATAATTTCCCAGACATAAAAAAACAAGAACGAAAACGAAGCTCCATCCATTCCAAGCCAGTACTCGTACAATATTGAGAGCGTTGAAGGAGGAATGAAGTTACATCGATTCCAGTTCCCCTACTTCGGGCCCTAGCTTGGACGCGGGGTCTAGTCTGGATTCTAGATTCTCCCCACCACACCGCCCGCATCTTTATTAAGGTAAGTTTTGGAGGATACAGTACGTCCTACCTAACCTCCCCTCCCCTCCCTCTACATGCTTCTATTCAGACAACGCACCACCTCCTTTATACGCACCCCTATCTCACAATTAACACTCCATCGTCGCGCATACAAAATGGCACCAGGTACATCCATCCCCTTCCC
>QGMF01001009.1:0-11577 GCA_007821475.1 Lachnellula arida
CTCAGCAAAACATTACGTCCGTCTCCCTCCCTCCCTTCTTTCCTCCCCCCAAGCATCCCTCATCTCTTAACCCAACTAACATCCACTTACTTACCAGCACCCCATTAACACTCCCGATCCCGGTTCCCGCCTCTCCATCCACGACTACGTTACCAGCAACCCCGCTAGCAACAAACACAAACTCAAACACAAACACAAACGCCCTCCCCCTCCCCCCCGCCGCCGTAAAACGCGCACAATCACTTATTCTGGCCCTCGTCCTCTGCCTGGCTGTTGTGACGAGTATCACGCTCGTAGTTATGTACTTTAGGCGTCGGGCTAGGGTGGATCGGGAGGGATTGGGGAGGGGGGATTTTGAGGGGGATGAGTATGTTTTCTCTCTTTTTTTGTTCCCCTTTTTAAAAAGATTTTTGTGTTTCGGGTATGGGTCTGAGTATGGGTTTGGTAGGTTTTTATGAGGTAGGGGTATTGAGTGGTGTGTTTAATTGCACGTGGAAGTGGAAATAGAAATGGAAATGGAAGTGGAAATGGATGTGCTGACTAGTGGTATCGAATAGTGAATATCCCGATAGCGAAGACGATTTAATTAGGCGCATGAAATTACGGCGGAGTCCGAGACGGAAGTTTAGGGGGGAGGTGGGGATAGAGAGGGAGATGGAGAGGAAGAGGGAGAGGGAGAGGGAGAAAGGGAGGTTTATAGGGTTAAGGGGTGTTAGTGTTGGTGTTAGTAGGGAGGGCTTGCTTTCGGCTGGGTGTGGGAGTGCGGGTGCGGGTGCGGGTGTAGGTGGGGATGAGGCGCTTTGGGGGACTAGGGTTGAGGTTGTGGGGAAGGGGGAGGGAGATAGGGCTGGGAGGAGGAGTTTGGGTGGTAATGTGAAGGGGGAGGGGGAATAAATAAGAGTAAGGTGATGAGGTGTAATGAGTTTAGAGAGGGAAACTTGGGATTGAGATTAGGGTTTGGTGATTGATTAGTAAGGTTTGGAATTTATTAGCACGTAGTACCTTAGTCCTGTCTGTGGAGGAAACTTATTAGCTGATTGGAAGATGTGCAAGTTAATATGTTAATTGATTCAAAAGCCGGACGGCGATTATTCAAGTTAGGATATAACCGTTATACTTATCCTTGGTGATATTATTACCTTATTAAATAGAACTTATAACCCATCCTCGTCTAATAAGAAGAAAAAGCTAGAAGATACTTATCTCTTATATTCTCTTCAAATACGCGAGACTGTTTGTGTACGTAGCTAATTTGCTCTATATTATCTACTAGATCCTTTTTCCAGCGGATCTTGGGGAAATAAATCTGCAGGTTAAGCGAGGAATGCGTGGACGGCGGCGGCATTTTCAGGGGAAGCGAGAGTGAGAGCGAGGTACTATACATCCATATCTAAATAGGAAGGCCGTGCGTCTAGGACCGAGTCGATTAATTTCGGGGAGCGTGGTTTAATATATAGGGTGAGGAATATAAAGCTACGCTCCTAAATCCTTCGTCCGCTGATATTAGTCTGAAGAGCATAATTCTCTCAAGATTATAATACGTGTAGAGTAGAGTTATATATTATAATCTAGGGATAGATAGTAAGGATAAGGCTCGCTTAGACTCAGGTTTAAGTTATATCTAATTAAACTTATAGATGCTACTTTTATAGAATACTAGAGATATATTATATCTATAAAAAGTCTATATACTATATTATTAAGGGTCTCATAATTAGCTATAATGTGATTATTATCTACGAAGCTAGGGCGCCTAGCGTCCCTCTGTAAAAAGGCCCTAGGTACTTGTAGCTTGACTCCTTTTCCTGATAAGCGGGAGCGGGCGGGGTCGTTGCTGCCTAAGTGGCGTCCCGTAGCGCAGAAACAATCAAAGTCCTATAGGTATTCGCAGCGGAAGATTATATAAGTACCTACCTATAAACTTGCTTCAGCTCTTCGCTTCGTCCCCAAACGACTGTGGTTCCGCTTCGTCCACCAGAACATATTTTCAAGCACAACTTTCCTCAAAGCTCTTAGTGACTGAGGTACATACTTCCTATTCAGACCGTGTCGCGCATCGACCTTCCATCTCATCTCATCCGAGACCAAACCAAGCCGTATCATACTATATCAAATCTGCAATGGCGGCCCCACCCCTACAAGCTCAGCAAGTTCCAACCCACCTAAGTATAACATGCCACTGCAAAGCCATCCGCATCACGTTCCCACCCCTCCGCGCCCCCGCGCTCGAATGCCTCTGCTCCATCTGCCGGCGCTACGGCGCGCTCTGGGCGTATTATGAACCAGATGAAGTAGAAATAACTGTCCATACCAGTATTGAAGGTGAAGGCGATGGTGATGATGGAGCAATAGAGGCGTATGTGTGGGGCGCTGAGACGCTCAGCTTTAATCGGTGCAAGAGATGCGGGTGTATGACGCACTATACGGTCGTACAAGGGGCCGATACGGAGGCACGGGTGGCTGTTAATTGTAGGATGTTGGAGAGGGAGGCGTTTGATAGGCTGGAGAGCGAGCAGTCTGATGGGGAGGGGGAGTAGTGGTGTGGTGCACGTGGCGAGCAACTAGTGTGGAAGGGGAGTTGGGCGAATGGTGGGGGAGTAGGGGTGTAGGTGTAGGTGTAGGTGTAGGTGTAGATAGGGAATAAGCTCTTTGGGGGGTTAGGGCTAAGGTTGTGGGGAAGGGGGAGGAGTTGAAGTGGTAAAGTTAAGGTGGAGAGGGAATAGAGAGAAAGGGGAATAGAGAGAGAGGGGAAAGTAGTAGATAATAAGGGAATCAATACGAGTTGCGGTTTAAAGGAGAGGATACTAAGATTAAGATTAAGGTTTAGTAATTAACTAGTCAGGTGTGCAATTTATTAGCGCCTAGTACATACCATAGCTTTAGTCCTATCTACGGATTTTTGAGTTTCCTTTGGTTCTGCTAACTAATTAGTTATTCTGAGAATTGAGCATATTTGAGATTGCACAATGGCTCTATCCAGAACTTGTAGGATTACTGCTCCGTGACATATTAATAGCCAACGACCATGTGATCGAAAAAGAGATGTTAGGACAAGTATTATCGATACAGTAAACTAATATAAGTCGTCCATCCAATCATCCCTTATAAACAAGCGAACCCCTTGCAGTATACTATGATGAAAAAATTGGAAACACCCTCCCAGCATGGAACGGATGTCCTATCCTTGGATCCGTCATGTGAATATCTTGCAAGAGTTCCAGATTCGGGTCTGCATGCTTCTCGGTGTGCATTCTTCTCTCTGCTTGCTCTTCCTCTCTCGTAAGCGCACCATCTCGACTTGGCCGATGCAAATCCACGCCCCTCGCCACGATTCTTTGATATGCATCTTCATCCCACGTAAACGCCGTATCGTCATCATTCCACTCATCTATGTGAACTGGAACACCAATAACCTCAAACAGACAGATCTGTTGGAGGGAGCTGTAGCGAGGGTCCTCAACTAGGTCCGCGATCTTCTGCAGCAGCAAACGCGCTATCACTGGCTGGTGCTGTGGTGATGGCTCCACATAGTATTCTCCACCTATTTGCCTGTTGCGCGCCATGTTGAAAAAGAGCTTCTCCATGCTCGGCGGGAGATCCAATTGCCTCAAGTCCCGCACCTGAAACCATAGAGTAGGTTCCTCGGTATTACGCCTAAGGGGATACTGAAAAGGGACGTAGTTCTTCAACTCAAATGCATCATCGCGTCCAGCACCGTTATCAATTTTGACTAAGCAATCATCGATGAACGATACGTTTCGTTGTGTCTCGCTTTGGTGACGGTCATTCCTTGGACAAACCGGCGCATACCCAGAAGGTCCAGGATGGCCCCTTCTACCCTCAAACCACATGTCGACGGGAAGTCCATTGATCCGCTCGAGGGTGTTTTTTACATGACCACGAGAGATGAAATTATCCAGGCTCTCGGTACACATAAACCGGTCTACTTCTAGGCATTTCAGCCCGCGACAAGCGTTTACCAGCTTCTCAATCGTCTCTTGGGATATCTCGCAGCAACTGAGTCTGAGCCTCTCGATCGATGAGCTATGAACGGGTAACTCCCACTCCTCACCATTAACATAACCCACGACGTTAAGGACTAGATCCTTGAGATTTGGGAGACGGAAAAGAACCGCGATGGCTGAGAAAGGGCAATAGAAGTTGTCGTGTGGGTGTTGCAGGTCGGTGTAACTAGCAACTGAAATGCTACTCAAAGATTCGAAGCCTGGCGGCCAGGTAGGTGTAGGTGATGACTCTGCAATTCTTGTAATAGCCTGGCCAAAAAATTTCAGAGGCTGGTAACCATTTAGAGTATGTCTAATAGACATCAACTTCGTATTCAGTAATTAGGATGCAGCGTAACTTACGAAACGAATATCGCCGTGTGCAGGTTGGGAGCAAGAGCTATCATCAGGCCTTTTAAAACCTCGTCGGAACCTGCACGAACACAATCCATCCATTTTTCGGTTTCCGTCTCACTCAAGCATAACTGCGTTCGCATGACTCCCTCCATGGCCTCCATAGTCTTATTGCTGTAGTACCCAGCATCCAGATGGGTATTATCATCTCTTTCCACGGGCCCACCGTCCGGTCCTAGCCTCCAGTCGTGCGAATTCACGTCAAAGGTGTTCCAGTCTTTCCAACTCAAACGCGTCCCCCAGGACTCGAAGCGGCGCAAATGCCACAGTTCAGCACGAGGATCTAATGAGCCCTCAGCGAGGAGCGCTGGGACGAACAGTGGGCGGCGGTCATGAATAATACGGTACTGGCCGTCCCATATTTGGTGACGCCTGAGCAAATGCTGAGAGCATCTGAGTGCTCGGTGGTTTGTTAGGGCAAAGTGAAGGAGTGAGCGAGGGTTGAGTAATCCCGCAATGCGTAGGTAGAGTTCGTCTGGGATAGTGAGAATTGGAGTTGCCATGATTTTTTGTGTTTTTTGTTGCAGAATTGCAGAATTGCAGAATTGCAAAAGAGGTTTCAATGTCTGATCAGGTTTTTAAAACGAATGAGGTCACTCACATACGGGATGAGGGGGCGTTAGCACCCTAAGCGTGGCTGTGCTTTAGGCATCGTCGCGATAATGGAAAGGATCTAGTCTACTAGGCTTTTTCAGGGGTAGACGTACTACCAGGTACTAGGATTACATGGTTTTAAGTGGGTCCTAATTATCCCCATAACTTTAACTTTAACTTTAAGCGACGGTGACCCCTATTTGCTATAAGACCATAGTCTCGTCTATTAAATTGAAATCGCAATTACGCTGAAAAGTATTTATAACACTAAATAACCTTGGGCCATCTATTCTGGAGTAGAAGAGTTTATTCATAGACTTCATATTAAGTTAGCGACACATTTAAATCAAGTCGCACAATGTCTTTGGTATCGGCGGCAAATGGGCATGGAAAGGACTTTTGTACAAAACTTCTACATTGTCTAGCAGCCCGGACAACAATGTAATAATTCTTACTCGCACAATAAGGCCCCTAACAATTAATCTGATTACTCCGTATAGGTTTCAAAGATCAAGCCCTTGTTTCGAGACATTAACCAGATCCTGATGAAGGCTCACATATATGCAAACAACTTCATCGAGTTTTCTAGCTCGCATTATACACCGCACAAAATTCAAGATAGTGTCGTGACACCTGGTTGTATAGCCTCCGACTTCCCTTTCAGCTCTTCCCACACGTTACTCTGTATTTCGGCCGCTTTCTCTCCCTGGCAGAGTCCCGTCGGCCTTTCAATCTTGCAGTCGGGCAAATACTGGCCATGGGACTCTCCTCTAGAACTTGCGCCATGAACCATGGCGCGTGACCCAACCTCCGTTGTGCGGCCGAGAGTACTCTGAACAAAGTGAACGACGACATCTGAAAATTCACGCTCAAGTTCGCTCTGACACATGCTGTGCAGATTTATCAGCGAGGGGATCAGTTTTGGATGACAGCTACTTACCCAGGGCTTACGCAGTTTATAATGACATTATTTGAATTGAGAGGTAACAGGGTGGCCATCTGTTTAACGATAATGAGCTCTAGCAATTTCGATGTAGGATAGCGATCCATTGCAGAAAACTTGGTCTCATCGTTCAAGGCAGCAAAGATCTGACCTAGGGCGTTTTGTGCTCGTCAAACTTGGCGATTTCGTGAAGATCCGAGGAAGTTGTAGTAAAATGTGTTTGCGTTTTGTATTTTGCGGCTGTCTTGCGGAGCTTTGGATAAAGGAGAAAACCGAGCAGGAAGAGGGAGATAACATTCATAGTAACCATCGCCTCATTGTCCTCAATCATTTGGAAAGTATAGGAGTTTATACCGGCGTTCGCAATAAGTACGTCGAGGCGAGGCAACTCAGTCTTAACTTTGGTAGAGAAGGCTTAGACGGAAGAGTATGAGCCCATGTCAAGTTCCCACACATCAAGAGTGTCCGATGAGCATCCAGTCGTGGCTTGAATGTCTTTAGCTGCAGCCAGTCCCTTGGAAATATTTCGACAAGCTAAGATAACTCGCGAAGCTCCGAGATGGACAACCCATCGGGAGGTTTCCAGAGGCCCACATCTATGTTGCGCGCTAAGGCTATTCATGGCTAGCTGCATCGTCGGGGTTTCAATGCTCCTCCAATCTAATCCGAATTCAAGCGCTAGTCTCGTATAGGAAACCGAGCACAGCCGAGATAGCTTGCTCAGCATCTGGTTCTATCTTTACACTATCCCCAGATAAAACTCTTAGGGTTGTTGATGTATAGATTTCCATCACCTCGCTTTCCTCTTCTAATTAACCATGGACATAGACACAAAACCCGGCTTTCAAGTCCTCTCATCCATCAACTCCGACCTGAAAACCCGCGATTACAAAAAACAAAGACCCCACAGGAAATCCAGATCTGGCTGTCTTCCCTGCAAAGAAAAAAAAGTTAAGGTCTGTTCTTTCTCTCTGCTTTTCCCTTCTTGTCTATTGAAACTTATATCATGTTAGTGTGACGAGTACAAGCCAATGTGCGTACGATGTCGACGAAACAGGAGAACTTGTGCATATGACAGGCCTTATGAGGGCGAGCATGAATATAACATTATAGGGGGCGTTGCGATTACAAAGCTCTCTACAGTCAGCTCAATCACTGCTCTATGCCCGAGTCCGAAAAATGGAACCCCTGGTATTCAACTCCTGCATCATTTCTGTACGAACTGGGATGCCATATTCCGCATGCCGGGTCGTGACGAGCTAGTCTCGCTCTCACAGTCAAACTCTCTTATCCGCAACACATTACTTGCCATTACTGCGTGCCACTTGCGGCATATGTCTCCAGGGATATTACAGCATCGTATCGCAGAACATTTCTATCAATCCCTTGCCATCCAGGACTTCCAAATAGCCCTTGAAACACCCGGCAAGTCACTAGGGCAGCAAGGAGTAAATGCACTGCTACTGGCTGCGCTGTTGCTAAATATGATCGCTTTTACACTTCCACACCAAGACAATGGCGTCGAAGATGATCCAAAATCATCCTGGGTCTTCAGCTTGGGAGAAGACCGATTGGGATGGCTAGCCCTGCAGGCGGGTCTCAGACCTCTCTTGATCTCACTGTCAGCGTATTTGGAGAAGACGGTAGCCTTTCTAAATCCCATCATGTTTGGCCACGGAAAGGCCGGCTGGAGAGAAATCCGAAAATTTCAAAGCTTGGGTCTTGTTCCTAAGAGTTGGATCAGAGCATTCAGATTGAAGAATGACAGCTTTAGTTGTGAATCCAATAATGCCGACCAGAATGATATTTTTGGGCCAGCCACGATCGCGCTTGCCTATCTACGGAGCATTGATCCCCCACAGTCGACGATACTCCTCAATTGGGTGTTTCTCACCAAGATACATGGAGATTTGAAATCTCTTCTCTACAACAGGGATGAAAGGGCGTTGTGGCTGCTTGGGTACTGGCTGGGGTTGATGTGTCGATACGAGGGAATCTGGTGGTGTGAACGGCGCGTGAGGAGGGATTACGAGGCGGTGCGCATGCGGCTTCATGAACTGCACCTCGGCGAACGTGCCGGCGTTGATGGGCTTTATTGGAAGGACATGATGCAAGAGTTGGAACATGCGCGTGTACTTACGCGAAGAGAAAGTTAGCCGTTGGCGGGAAAAGAAATAATATATTTATTTGATCCCATTTCACTTCACAAGCTTCATGTCTTTCCGTTTGGACGTCTTGTTATATGAATTACAGAATCTCGGAAGTTAGATGGTATTATCGCCTGAGTTACTCACAACTTTTTTATCCCTCATCTCCCATCTCCGAGTCTATTCTCCATATATCTCTCAAGCAGCGTAAGAGGCTACAGTTCGTTCAATAAACTCAGTATACATAGTGAGATTACGAGATCGCCCAATTCAGTAATTATATGATTCAATGTAGGAGGTATTGATACGATCTCACGTTCTAGAGGCTATAACAAGAATTCTGAGCTGTCTTACCAAGTTTGGATACCGGCAGCGCTGACCACCTTTCCGACTTCCGAGTCTCGTTCCCCTTCAATAACACCTTTAACAAAATTGCCACCCTCTGAAGGATCTCGCGCTCCCATCTAATATTTATTGGTCAGAAAATTGATTCTTCGACGGGCTATCTTCTTTGCTTACCTTTTTCATCTGTTCAATCCCAACGTTCCCCAGATTAGTTGCGAGAAATCCCGGGGATATAGCCCAGACCTTTACTCCATCATTGAGTAGAATCCGGTGCCACTGTCTCATCATCATGTTGAGTCCAGTCTTTGCGCTCCGATATGACTCGATAGGATTGATTTCTTTTGGCTTTGGCCAACCTGGTGCTGGCGAGGCGTTGATGCGCTGTAGCGCTGGGTGATCAAATCTCTCGGTAAAGGCCAACGCAGAAGTCCCGCTTGTGATGAAGATCAGTCGTGGCTGTCTTGAGTTGAGCAGCAGTGGAATTGCTTCACTCGTGAGTACTTGAGTGCCGGCGACGTTCGTATCCCACGACTTATTCCACGCCTCCCGGGTTCTCAGCTGGCCATCTCTGAGAGCTCCGTCAAAGCCAGCGCCGCCATTGTTGACCAAAACATCCAGCCGGCCGAATTTCGATTCGATGTTCTCGACGGCTTTCTTGATGGACTCATCCGAGGCAAGGTCCAATTGGACTACGCTGAGCTGCTGGAAGAAAATGGGATTTCGTGTTGCACAGCTGCAACGGCGGCTTCACCATTGCTAACAAGCCGGCTACCAGCGATGATATCGTATGATTGCGTACTTTTATACAACGCCTTGACTATTTCAAGGCCAAGACCCGTGTTAGCCCCCGTGATGAAGACGACCTTCTTGTCTTGTGACATTGTTGCTGGCTAGTGAGAATTGTTTGAGATGAAAGGGAAAGAAGGCGAAGTTTGAGTCTGCCATCGGAGCACTAGTTGGTATTTATAAGGCCCGCAGTATACTCTCCGATCAACTCGCTTTAGAGAACATAGGAGCAGAGTTGGCGCGGGAATTATGCTTATTAGTTTGGCTTGCTCGGTTTCCTCTTTTGATTAGCGCAGCATATCTGCTGGTCAAAGTACCGGGTGAGATTATGAGTTCACGTATAGAGCCTAGAGAGCAGGGAAGATAAGTCTAATGTACGCTTTAAGCCTTTATAGGCTTAGTGGATAGGATTGTGGCTCTACGTGTACGATAAAACAGCTCTTTTTCGTACCTGTACGGAGTAGGTAGAGGTTGGTGGTGTTTGCAACGGATTAACTAATTGTTCCGCCCCGGGGATTTTGACAGTCAAGTGGTGGCAGCCCACATCTTTCTTTGCACTTCAATTCCCCGAACTATGCAGACCATCCCTTGAATCGGTTTTTCCGGACTTCTTCATCTACGGTCTAAAGTTCCGGCTTCGAGCTGGCTCCCATATTTTCGCCCCGATTCAACCCAAGCAAGCAATGACAGAAGAAACGATCCCACATTATGGAGATTGCGCAAGTGTTGATTATGACGAGTTCGCGGACGATTTCACCGAGGAAGAGGTGATGGAGTTGGAGATCGAGGAAGTGTCAGAGCCCCGGGAACGATATGATAAGGGTCTATACTACCCTATCTGCATAGGTGAAGTACTAGCTGGGAGATATCGCATAAAGCACAAACTTGGCTGGGGCGGCTTCTCTACTGTTTGGATGGCGCACGATATGCAACACCAAAAAGATGCCGCTCTGAAGATTATGATTCCTGGCGAGAAGGGGGAGTACGAGTATCAAATGCAGAATGAAATCATTCAGAATGTCCGAGATATTTCTCATCTGGTTACACATCAAGGCTCTTTCTTGCTCTCGGGCCAGCGCAAATTGGGCCAGGAGGGTGGTTACTATCACCGTGTTTTGGTGCTACCCCTTCTTTGACCAAGCCTTGACTACCGTGGTAGCGAGGTGCCAGTGGCCACTCGTATGTCAGCTGCGAAACAGCTGCTTGTGGCATTGAAAGGCCTCCACGATATTGGACTTGTGCATCGCGGTAAGTCCCTACCCACAGCATTCCAAAATTGTCCTGGATTCTCGTTTTCTTTCCCGAAGTAAATGCTCATCCAGACTATAGATCTTAACGAAGGAGCTCTAATGTGGGAAATGCCCCACTACAACACGGCGACCGAATACGAGTGGCTTGGCCGACCGAGAAAGATATTTCTTGGTGACCATCTCTGGAAAAGGGGCGAGCTTGTCGAGCAAGTGACTGTCCCCTTGGGTCTAGTTGGATCCAAGCTTTATCTAGGGGATTTCGGCCTCGTGATTAAAGATGGCACCTCTGTGCGTACCAAACAGCAATCACCGTACCCATTTTGCGCCCCAGAGAGGCTTCATGGTGCAGATCCGTCCCTTGCGAGCGATATGTGGAGTTATATGTGTCTTTTTGCAACTCTATATTTTGGATGTGGTGTTTTCTATGGAAACGGGGGCAAATTAACGGGAACCAGCTGGGTCAACCAGTTAGGTGCAATGCCTAAGCAGTGGAAGGGAAAGTTTTGGTCGCCCGATTGGTACGATGATTGGTATGATGATCAGATAACTCTTAATCCCGACGCAGGCCTTAGACGCAGGTTTGTACAACTTCGACCTGAGACTAGTCAAGCCGAACGAGACCTCGCTTTATCGGTACTGCACAAAGGATTCAGCTATTTGCCTGAGCGTCGTATAACCGCCAAGCAGCTTTTACAAGACCCATCGTTCAAAGCTTTGATGGATATGTATTAGTGTTAGGTGCGCTACGTGGTAGCACTTAGTAGCTGGGAACTTGCGGAAATTTCGTATTTATATTTATAGCAGCCCTCTCTACTTTATACTATACTTATACTAGAAGTTATACTTATATAGTTATCTTAGCATTAGTTTATATACCTATAAAATATCTAACTTCTAACTTAATCCTAATAACTTAATTTTACTATTATATATTCTATAAGATAGCGCTATCTATACTATAGCCTATAGCAACTAGTTTTAAGGAGAGGTTTTTAGGATTATACTTCTTTAAGTATAAATATATAATACTAAAGTTATTACTTTAAAATCCTTCTAGTTTTATAATACTTTCCTTATCTATATCTATACTATTG
>QGMF01001010.1:0-11566 GCA_007821475.1 Lachnellula arida
AACCTACCACTGCCTCTGCACCTCCCTCCTCCTATCCAGCACACACACGCTCACCTCGCTCCCACGCCGCACAGTCGACACAGCCATAATCCTACCATTACCATCATCTGCCCCATCTCTGCCATCTCCCCCTTCTTCCCCATCTTCTCACCCTAGCCTGCCACCACAAGGCCACACAATCCTCTTAAACCTCTCCAAAAGCCCCAAAACGACAATAATCAGACGAGACGACGGGTTCGAGAAGAGGGTTCTGTGGCGGTGTGGCAGGTGTGGTGTTGTGGTTGGGTATGAGATAGCCGCACAAGGACTGGGACTGGGGGGTGAGAAGATGGATCTAGATGTGGATGGTGGGGAGAATGGAAAAGGCAAGGAGAAGGAAACGGAGAGGTATGCAGGGAGGGTTATGTATATACTGCCTGGGGGCGTTACGAGTACGGATGTTATGAGTGGGGTGGGGAGGAAGATTGGGGAGGGGGATGTTGATATTGGGGCTGGGACGGTTGCTGCTTTCGAGTAGAATAGGTGCGAAGTATGTATGTATGCATTGCATGGATTGGGGCGGATTTGAGCATAGCGTAGCGTACGGCGTCACGGAATACCAGATTAAAAGGCAAAGGAAGAGGAAGAGGGTTCTCAAATACAATCACTGTTCCTATTCATGCGCTATGCGTAAAGGAAAATATGTCATGCCCGAAACATAAACGCCATTCGTCCGTCCATCCTCGTAATCATATCACAGCTCTATCCATGCCGCGAGTGTGTATGCCTAAGTCGTACAGTGAAGTATATCTCTAACCATGCCTGTCTTTCCATTTCTGCTGCGTCTAGTTCGCCAGGATGGTGCGTACGAGCTCTGTCCGTCGGAATTAGCCATCCTATCATCCATACCACCTCTGCCAGATTCCATCTTCTGGAAGAGCAAGGAAAACACATACCCGTATAGTTAATCTCCCCCGAACTAGTATCCACAGCCTTCAACAACTCATCCACCTCATCATCACTCATCTTCTCCCCCAAGTTCGTCAAGATATACCGTAGCTGCCCCACGCCAATGAATCCCGTCATATCCTTATCGAAGACCTGGAAGCCGCGGCAGTATTCTTCTGGTTCGCCCGGGTCGCGGAAGCCGCCTGGCCGGTTGAGGATTTTGGAGAAGGTTTCGAAATCGACTGTTGCGGTACGTACGAGTCAGCCTCGGGTCTCTGTGAAAAGGGGAGGGTAAAAGGGAAGAGGATATAACATAACATACAGTCTGAACCAATATTCTTCTCCAAATCTCGAATCTCGCTCAATGTCGGGTTCTGGCCGCAGGCTCGCAGTAAATCGCCCAGTGACTCGAGGGCCACGCGCTGGTTGCCGCGCTTGTCGAACAGGGCGAATGCTTCTTTGTAATTTGTGGAGGCCTGCGCATCGTAGGGTTTAGTGCTTGCCATATTTGCTGTCGTAGGGGATGTGAAGTAGAGGATGGAGATGGATGGGGAGATGCATGTAACCAAAAGAAGTTTGCGGGGAATGTTTATGCAGTTGGTTGATGGGGATGCAATGCAATGTGATTGATTGATGGTAATGCAGGGTAGAACAGATACCAATGATATCTCGAGTGCGAGGGAAGAGGAGAAGCCTCAACGAATGCAACTGCTGTATGTTGGCTGTCGCGACTTCCACGACAAAGCAAAGCCAGATCCAAAGCCACAGGCATTGTTTTGGGGTAAAAGCACGCAAGAGCGACTATTTTGGCCCCCTGCCCAGGAAGGTAAACAGACACAGGAGGAAGGATCCACGTACCATCTTTCTTCTTAGTTGCTGATTGTTTGCTGCAATTGATATCGAGGAATACAGTACTGAGATGAGGTGGATGTAGAAGATGAGGTTCAGGAGGGATACAGTTGTGGAGGATATTTTGGTCCGTGTTCTGGTCTGGCTCGGTTTTTTGCCGTGAAACAATGGCAACCGCAGGGCAACGCGACGGTGGAGCTTTGGTGGGTGGAGAATCCACATTTGGAGGAGCGGAGCGGGGTGGAAATGTTTCTGTATCTTTTCAAAAAAGAAGAAATGAATTAAATCAAAAGCGACTGGGAGTTGGATATAGCTAAAGATTAATCTGTTTCAAATTCCAAACGATGATATTTGGCCCATCCAAAGCTACTTGCAATTTAATATATACTTTGCTCAGCTGCTTCAATTGTTGTTTTCTTTGGCAACTCCAATATTTTATTTATATTGCTTAAATTTGCTCTGAGTCGACAGAAATTCACAAATGCGTGAATCGTTGCTTCTGTATTTTGTTTGGAGGAGAGTTATACGCTCTCAAGGTAGCAGACACACTCTAACAAAAACTCCAAAGGAAACCAATCCCTAACTCCTAGAACCAAATAGCCTGTCAGGAGAAACAATGCACAGCACTCACTTTTCAAGAAGGCCAGGCAACGAAAACCGTCCTCTCACCTAATTGATTGTTCCTAGCCATCAAAATCACACTCCCCCACTCATTTTCAACCTCGAAATCCCTCCACGCCTCCCCCCTCGCCTTCCACTCCGGCTCAACCTCCAGCATCTTCTCAAACATCACATCGGCAATATCCCTCTCCCTCCCCCCCATTCTTCGCAACCCAATTATGATACGCACTAAACGTCCTCACATACCCCTCGACCTCCCCCAACTTCAGCCGTCGACTCATCAACACCTCTCCCCTGCCTTTCCCCTTCCCCTTCCCCTCCAGCCCAGGCTCATACTCCACCCTCTGCACACCCTCCCACTCATCCCCCGGCGGCACGATATCTCTATACAGATCCCTGAGTATGCGTCGACCCGGCTGTTCCCAAAACGGGCCCATGGTGTGCTCGCCGTAGCAATACTCATCAAATATCCGCGTAGCGGCAGGGTAATCGACGAATATGTTATCCTTGTACCCCCAAAACGCAAGCGTGCCTCCTTCCCTAAGCTTCCGGCCCAGTTCCGGCCATACCTTGCTGTAGTCGAACCAGTGGGCTGCTTGGCCCGCTACCACCATATCCAGACTCCCGTCTTCTATGAAATCTAGGTTCTCTGCGGACGCTTGGCGGAACTGTATGTTTGGGTATTGGGTGGAGGAGGATTTGGCTTGGGTGATCATGGAGGCTGAGGGATCGGTGGCTAGGATCGAGGTGAAGTGCGGGGAGAGCGAGCGGGATATGAGGCCGTGGCCGCAGCCTAGGTCGAGAAGGGTGTTGGAGGGTCCGTTGTGGTAGGCGAGGATTGTTTTGTAGAGTGCTGGGGGGTATGTTGGGCGGAAGGCGGCGTAGGAGAGGGCGTTGAAGAATGTTTTTCTGGGGATGTTAGGAGGAATTAAAATGAGATGGGAAGATGCTCACGCAAAGGTTGCCATTGTTACTGCTCGTTATAGAATGAGGCAATTGGTTGGTAGGTGTCCCAGGGTGTTGGGAGCTTCAGGAGTTGAGGTGGTTTGAGAGCTGGCGTTTGCTTGTTGTGAAGTTAATACCTAGGCAGTTATAGATATTGCAGTTAATCAGCAAAAGAACATGTATAGCAACGAGAGAAACTCTATCCTTCTTAATTCAAAAGAAACCCCGATATTTCAGCAAAAATAAAAACAATCGCCTGAATCGCAAAAGTTGTTACAGTACCATCTGATCCAATTTCATATGTTGAACAGCGATGCCGGATTTCCCCCCGGAGTTTCCCCTGAACCGCGGTCCAAAACAGCCGATCCAGGAATTTCGTCATTTACAGTGCTGTGTTGTTACTGCATTAGGTAGGTATTTACCCCCACCACCCATTTATGTTATCAACAAACCTCACTTCCCCTCTATTTCAAAACTTCCCAAAGAAATTTTCAGTTAATGATCAAACCGTCCATCACAAGATTAAGCAAAATGTCAACCGAATCAACAGCCCGCGCCTTCTTCTCGACTCCTCATTTCGCCGTCGTAGGAGCATCCACCGACCCCGCCAAGTTCGGCCATAAAAGTATTCCCGCTCCTTCCCGTCCCCATACATTTTTCTTTTTCTTCCAAATTCCCTCCTCATCCTCTCCCTAAACCGCCATTCTCACCCGCTCTCGCTATTTCCCTATTATCCCGCTTCCTAACTAACACCACCCCCCTAGTCTTCGCCTGGTACACAGCCCACTCCCTCCCCGTAACGCCCATCAACCCCACCGCCGCCAGCATAACGACGGACAAAGCCTACCCGGCCGTGCCCTCGCTCTCGCAGCTCCCAGACCCGAAATCAACGGCCGTGAGCATCATCACGCCGCCGAAGGTCACGAAGAAGGTGTTGGAGGAGGCGAAGGGGCTGGGGGTCAAGAGTGTCTGGCTGCAGCCGGGGACTTTTGATGATGAGGTGCTAGCGTTTGCGAGGCAGGAGTTTGAGAATGCGGTCGGTGGGGACGGTGGTGGGGGCGCTGAGGGCTGGTGTGTGCTTGTTGATGGGGGGAAGGCGTTGGAGGGGAGGGAGAAGTTGTAGAATCTGTTGATGTGCGTATGCGGCTTTATTGGGATGCGGGACATTCTTTTAGTCAACACATGAAATCTTCTATGGCATGAGATGGGACTTTAGTGGAGGTATGCGTTGTTTGGGCGGCTGGACTGTGTTAGACGCTAGATCTTTCAATCAAGTTGATTTAGAAGTTTATCCCCATCATGAGAATCCAACTTTCTATCTTGGTCCGTTGTCGGAGCTGAGGGTTCTGTGCAACTCACGTCTTATCATCCACACCGGAGCTCTCTCTCGTGCTAGCCCTCCATCTCCCCGGTGCAAGAACTTTGGTCTTCGAGGCTCTTGGCCAGCCCGCATTCTTCGCGAACTTATCCCTCCAGAGAATTACTCTGTAGTGCAGAAACCTAGGGTTGCTCGAAGAGCGTGATTTGCTCTTATTGTTTTTGACCTGGAACTAGATTGCTTGATATTTCCACTGTCAAATACTATTTCCACAAGTCATGGTACTCCATCACAGACTCTTTGTTCATATCTTTGTTGCAGCAGGCCTAGCCACCTTCACATGGAGTTGGTAAGTAGGAAAGTCTGGTATAACAAGCGTCATTACTTATTGACTTGGTTCTCCATAGCCAGTCGACATGCTCCTGTACAAGCTCGCTGGGTCCCTGTATTCGAGTAGAATTGGAAATTGCTCCCGATTATTATTTACTTCTACCTTATACACGCGTTCAAATTGGTCTCTAAGACGCTGCAGATCACATCTCTGCCGAATCAAAATTGTAAAGTAGGAAATAGATTGCTGTAGAAAGAGAATCGTGTTAGTCATCAAGTAATCGAGTAATTTCAAAGTCATAAAATAGAAGAATCTATCAAGTGCGAATAACCTAGTCAATCCATAGTATACTCGAGCTGATTAATACAGGGGGTCAAGTTCGAAGCCTCATTTATATAAAGACAGGACTCCCTTCTATTCCTCCTCGCCATCCAGCAATTCATCCGCTCCACGCTCCTTAAAAAATACTAAAACTTCCATAACTTCAGTCCTATAGCCTATTACTTCCATCCACAGCCTACTTAAAATAAGATCCCCAACCCTCCTGGCATATCAGCTAACCTAACTTTTACTAATGCAGTCCCAAATCTCAGCAGCGCGGTGTAACCATCGTCTTATAGTAATATTTGTAGGAGGATAAAGGAGATAGAATGGCTTACTTTCTTTCATATTACTATTTCTTCAATTGGTCGATTTTTGTTTATAGTTTAGTATAGTGTAGTAATTAGTAAGCGTTAATCTAGATTTTTCTTAACTACCTTAATAAGAAGTCTAGGTATAAATTCGTTATACAACGGTGATCAATCAAGCACTTATAGCTATCTTCACGATACTACTTATATACAAGCCTCAACGCCTTTACCAACTTTCCATAAGCAAATAAAAAGCCTATAACATGAATTTCAAAACCCCAATAACTCAAATTTTACAACACCCAGTGACTTTCCAAGCACAGGTAGTCCAATCCATCACGTGACACCCATCACCCATCAGAAAAAAAAATCCACCCCCAAGCTAATAATAAATTTTCAGCCCACAACCAACCAACTATCACACAAATCCCAAATCCCAAATCCACAACCGCAACCGCAACGATGAAATCCCAAGAAGAAGCCTTCAAATCATCACGCAAACCAGCACCAGCACCAAAGCCCAAGAATCCCCAACCGCGCAATACGGCGACGGGAAATAGGGTTACCAAGAACGCGTCGAGGAACGAGAGGAGGAAGGCGGCGAGGAAGACGGCGAGTTTGTTGAAAGCTTCGGCGGGGAAGGAAGGGGGGTGAAGGGGGTTGAGAAGGAGGGTGGGGGTGGAGGTGAGGATGGTGGGAAGTGAAGTGGAGTGAAGAGGGGTGAGTGTTTTTTTACCTTAGCTACTATGTGGTTTGTGTGCGTGTTTTTGTGGATGAAGGCACGGGAATGCATGGGACTAATGCGGTTTTGTAGGATTTGGTACTTGTGCTTGTTTGGGATTGCAAGATGGTATGTTGTGGGGTGTGGAGGCTGAATTTTGGTGAGTTGTTTGGTTCTACAAATGATTCCTGATGGTGGTGATGGAATATGCTGATGTTTTGAAAGGTAATTGTTAAATTGTGGATAGTCGCTTTATGGGCGTTGGGGCGTTTCTCGGTCAAAGAGGGAGCTCAGATTAGAAATCTTGATACCCTATTTCATCCCAGATGTTCAAATTTGCACTTTAACTGAAGGTGGGCTGGGTCGAAGACTCGAAATCGACTTTCCAGCGAGGTATTGTTTAAGATATCTTGGTCTTAATTACAAGCAAGGCTCGCCGAGAACTTTTTCTGCCTAATTATCAACTCTCGCAGGTGAGATAACTCCATTGAACACCCAAACTTGCGCAATTGCCCCAGAGCCACAGCACGCTCTTTTCCCACGCGTTCAGACAGAGTAAGGAGAGACAGCGTCAGCCCAAGACTCCTCTCCTTCTGCGATCTTCTCTTTCTTGAACTTTTCGAAAAACTCCTCGAACTTCGCCTGGCACATATTTTCCTGGATAAACTTTCGCCTATCATCTTCTATGTCTGGCACCCCATGTTCGTAATTTACCTCCTCCGCTTCAAATTCCTTGTGGATGAAGGATTCCGAGTCGACTTCAAGGTCTTGCATTTCGCTATGAAGCCGGTAGCGGCAATAGTGCACCGGCGCTTCAACCTGATGCGGGGTTATGTCTTTGTGATCGGCACGGACGACCAGAACCGATTCCACCTTGAAATCCCATTTTTGAAGATCAGCGGTTGCCCATGTGTCGTCGTCCTTGGCAGGGTTGGCGCCCATGACCAAAAAGTATGGCTCATCGTTCTCCCATGGGTCAATGTCTTTTGCATACGGGAAACATTGGGGGCTTCGTTGTTTGATGGGACGTAGCGGGATTCTCATGTGCGGAGAGATCTCGGATGAGTAGGCCAGTTTCTTGCAGTTCTTCGAGATGTTCATGGCAGCGTACTACAAACAATCGTGGAGTCAGTACTACTTCTTTAGGGTCTGCTCAAGAGCGTGGCGAAAGCTGAAGACTTTTCGGGAATTGCAGGGTATCTGAAAAGAGGTGGTAACATTCCCAAGCAACGCCAAAACACTCTATAATATAATAATAGGTCCCGATCCCAAGCCAGCGTCATTCCGAAAATACAACATAACGACAAATTACTTTCTTCTGCTAGCCCTAGTGACTCTGGCGTTGACCTTGACCTTAGATTTGCCCTTCCTTTTTGGCCTTACAGTAGCCTTAGCCTTCTCCTTCTTCTCCTTTCTCTTCTCCTCGGCAATTTCCTCTTCAACCTTCTCTAGAAGAGGGCGGACACAACAGCGCCAATTCCTCTTCTCGGCCTATGAAGAAGATTTAGAGACAGTAGAACAGAGAGTGGATCACTTACCTCGTTATCCCCCAGAACTGCCTGAACCAAACGGCTTCCAGCCCAACCAAAATCGCCTTCTCTGGTGAAACACGTATGCCCACTAGCGCAAAGGACACAGCGTTTACCCTTTCCTGGGAGATCTCGGCAAGGACCCTTCAACTGCCCCTGAAGAGCAGATTTGATACACCCAAGACATGGGATATCACGAGGGACCGCTACTCCGGCAACAGCAGCTGGACCAGGCTCAAGGACTACTTCTTCAAGCGCGGAAGCAGCAGGAACAACAGCCAACGGGCCACGGCGAACTGAGTTTGGACCCTGTAGCCAATCAACCATCAATATACACATCACATAACAACAAAGCAACCTACCGAACCAAACGGGAATTGTGTCACCTTCTTCTTCTCCCTCTTTTTTTTTAAGAAGAACATTCAAGTCCTCTCTGATGCTAGACTTGGCAGCTTCCGATTGCGTTACCTTGGGTTCTTGCTTCAGTTCCACCTCTTGTACCTTGTTAGAGGTTCGAGTAGGGGCTGCAACCACCTCATTATCAGATTTTGAAATGTCATGGACCTTGACTGGCTCGCCCTTCTGCGCGAAGAACGTCTGAGCCACTCCGCCATCTTCTGGAGTCATGTTCTGGTATACGCCTCCGGAATCTTCGTCTCCTTGAACGCTGTAACGGAATCGCAAAGCGATGATAGGACCTCGCCAGTCGCGCTTCTTGCACTCGCTCGACAGGGCGGACACCGACCTATTCGACCGGGGGTCGCCACCCTCTCCACCCCATATCTGAATAGCGTGGTTGAGCTTTGCGTGGCCGGGATAAGTTTTGACTTCTTTTAGGCCGCTAGAAGCATAGATAAACCCAGTCAATTGAGCGATCTCGTCGACATTGCCGTGGTACTGAGTCTGGTGACACTTAACCCAAACGTATTGGGGTGTCGTGGCGTCAACCGGGAATAGTAGACTGAGTCTAAAGACGGTAGATTCTGCAACCTGGGGATCTTCAACTTCAAATTCTCCAGCTGCGATTGGACTGTCGGCTGGTCGGGGATGGGTGGAGGTGAATTGGATAAATTGGTGGCAGAATGCCTTGTGAACTGGCTGGTCTTTGTTGATGCATTCAAACGAACAGTACGCCGAGGATTTGCATGTTGAGCAGATTACTGGTGCTGGCTTGCCGCAGACTGCACACGTGGGGGAACTCATGCCGTTGGCTTTAGTATCTGACTGTCGTCGACCTTCTTGTCAGTATCGGAAGATCGAAGGTGCAGTCGCAGAACTTACAATCTCCGATCTTGGAGGCGAGAGAGAACCAATGGCTCGAGGGGCTCTGTATGGGCTGTTGAAGGCAAAGGTATTGCAAAGTGCCTTGATGTCGGTTGCTCGACCTGAACTTTGTATAAGACTCCTCCTAAAGCAGAGGTAAGTGTGAAGTGTAAGGGCTGTTCTCAGAAGAGTATTTTCTATGGTTCATTCTGTTGTTTAGATAAGCAAGTGAATGCTTCTAGTGCTTGATCTGATCAAACCCTGATATCGGTGGATCCTTACATTCAATATCAGGTGAATGCCGATTAGGTTAGTATCTTTCGTTTATCTCGTTTCATCGATGTCTCAACTCTTTGAGAGCCCCTAACGGAAGGGGTTTTCCAACTCTTCAAACTTACAAACAGCTTGACTTATATCAAATCAGTATGAGCCGCTGCCTCTTTTGCCCCAATTGTACCTTGGATAGAGTTGAGAGTATCTGAAGTCTTTACAGCTAGTTCCACCTCGTATTCCTCCCTCATCGCAATTATATATTTAACATCTTCGTTCTTATCCGCCTTCTTAGACACAAGTTCATAGTCTTTCAAAATCTGGATACTCCATGGCAAGCTTTTAGCAGACAATCCATTTAGATCAACTAGCGAAGGATGTACTATGCACTCTCGAAACACCTATACAACCCCTAATCCTAAGCGCCTGCACCTTATCCAAGATCCTCTCTTTCTCAATACCGTCACCACCTTACATATCAGGTTCAAAGCGTGCGAGAAGATGCTCCAATCGATCGATTTTGTCAAGTCTGCTATACAATTCGCATAAAACTCCCAGCTACAGAATAGTCGTCTTCAATTCCAGTCCTACCAATTTAGTAAAATCGTTATATGCAAACTCATATAATCGCAAAGAGGCTTCATACTATACTCGTCGTGTGTGCTCAATATAAAGACGTTCGATACCACGTAACCATGAGATCAAAGAAACGCTGCATCCTGAAATAAGAGGTTCGGCCTTTTCTCTATCGATATATTAGCGAATTATATCCTCTTCGCTTTTAATAGCCATGATTTCTTATCTAGATATTCTCTAGCAAATAATGAGATTAATCTTTGCTTTGTGTATATTTTAACTCTTATACTAGAGACTAAAATGCCAGGTAGAGCGGTCTTCTGAAATTTTCGGAATTAAGTAAGATTTTAGGGTAATTAGACTAATAGATATAGTTTAAGCCTCAGATTAGGTCATTCATTGCAAAAAGTAATTTGCTAGAAATAGCACGGCTAGTTGCGTTGTTTCCGGGGCGTTCTGTATATGAGAAAGACTCTTCTCCCCAATCTAATGACCCACGTGCTCACACGACCTTTAGGAGAAGTACGCATCTCATATAACTCTAAAATATCTCCCTAAGGGCCAACAGTCTTTCGTTAGTTTTAATTGCCGATATCGATCGAGATTCAGAATATCCTTTATATCTTTCGTATAGTCATATGCTTTAAATCTTGAATAGTTCTATATAATCAGTATATCCATGTTAGTTGGCAGCGTCTGCGCAAACTTGAAATTCTTGGAAGTAAAAGCTGTAGAATGTGATAATATAAAAGCCCTCCTGTCTCTCTATAAAGTCATTGCGCATATTGCCTTAGAGCACCAAGCAGGTTATTCGCTGTATTCCCAACATTCCCCTAGCGAAAGAGGTAATAACTTTACCTCTACCACTAGCGCATCTTGCTTAATTGCGCAACTTGCTTAGCTAGCGCATCTCACTTTACTCCTAAAATCATTTATGATTTACTAGGTATATAACGTACGGTACCTTGCATATTACAGTATATTATATTCCGATGAATTTTCTCGTTTCCAATATCTCTCGTACAGTACCGGTACTCCGTAGTTACCTTCCATATACCACCCATCCTCCCATCCCCCCATCCCCCCATCCTCCAATCCATCCCCTTTAATTTTCTTCCCGAACCCCCAACAACTCCACCCCCGGCCCTGCTAAAGCAAAACAACCGACATCTTGATAAACCTCCCACTAAAACTTCCTCATAACATCATTAACAACATCCCCCCCAAACGTCGCCCCCGCCCCAAACATCGCCGCATTTCCAAACTTCCTCGCCATGCCCGTCACCCACTCCCGGTGCTTAGGATGCGCCGGGTGCGCCGGCTGGTTCGGATCCTGCGCTTCCTGGCTTATCTGTGCGGGGTTGAACTGTTTTTCGGTTGAGGGGTTGTAGCGTGGGTCGACGTAGGTGGATGGGTGTAACGATTATGCTTTCTGGTCTTCCCTGGAAGGCCGGCTCAGACTAGATCCCGCTGGAGCTAGGCTGTCGTAAGGGTTTGACTTGAAGACTCTGTCGATGTATCACACGGGGTTGCTACACTTGGAAGTGTAGTCCGTTACTAAGTATAAGACAATAAACTTATATT
>QGMF01001011.1:0-11562 GCA_007821475.1 Lachnellula arida
GGGGGGATTAAATTCCCTCCGACGTGGAGTTCCTAGAGATGGTTAAGAGGCTTTGCATCTTCAGACGCCCATGCTGGAGGCCGATCTTGAGGGAGTGGAGGGCCAGCAGAGCTGTCTGGGAGCTTAGCAGGGAGGCTCTTCCGAACTCCTCGTCCTGGGAGGGCATGGTATAGAATGAAGCTTAATGGGACGCAGACGGAGATAGAGGTCTCCTATGCCTCCCAGAATTAAGCGGCCGTAAATCCGTTTGTAAATTGCTGCATTTATAGTGTTCCCATCACCCATTGCATGAGGTGCTGTGGAGCTCGCGCCGCCGAGCTCCACGGCATCTCAGAGAACATTCAACGCGCGTAAGAGCGGCTGTGTTTGCAATATCATTGCAATAAGAAGCCATATCTCCGGCGGCGAAAGGGAGAGAGTTCCTGGGAGGGTGATGGCGAGAAGGTGACAGAAGACGGAGAACCTCGACGTCAGTGAGCAGAGCCTGGGCAACAAGCACGCCGATGGCCCCACAGATTGTGAATGCCGGCGGAAGCTCACTATCTTTAGGCGCCTAGGATCGCTCCTTGAACCAACACTTCGCGCGACTCTGCCTTGCTCTCCAAAGGCCTTCTAGAGCCGGCGATCCTCCTTATGTGCGTGACTCCTGCGTCACGACTTTTCCCCAGTCAAAACACCGTCGAACAGCGTGCAAGGCGCCGTCAAAAGCGCAAAGAGGGTCGAGGTGTCGAATAGCCTCGTCGAAACAAGTAGGGCTAGCCGAATGGTGGCAGTAGTGTTGTTGTTGTTGTTGTTGTTGTTGTAAGAAATCGTGTATTCATGTTAACAGACGAGGGTCAGGCTGACGGGAAACCGAGATTTTGGTCTCTCGTCCCGGAAAATATTTGTTCCGTTGGCGAAATGATTTGACTTGGCGAAAGGAAGAAAATCATGAGGTTAGATGATTCGCAAATTAACTTTCACTAATACAAGCCTTTCCAGCATGACGGATATATTACGAAGCAATGGAAAGGCTTCAGATGCACGCAAAAGCGTTGTCATGAAGTTATATTTTTGTTTTGTATCTATGCATACAACCTTTTAGATCGTCCCCCAAAGCCTGTATAGGTCTCTTCTGTATGCCGTCTAGTGATCAGGCGACAGAGTGGATTCTCTCTCCGAAATTCCCACTATGTATTTGCCCCTGCACTGTACTTTGTAGCACACTTTAGAAGGGCGACTTATAGAATATGCGTGTATTCGCTTAGGAACGTGACTTTGATCCAACCAACATAGAGCTTACATTTTGCCTTGTCTCAATATTGGCAATAGTGATGAAAATTATTAATATACGAGGTGATGACAATACTGAGCCTGCTATCCCAATAATCAACCTATGGATTTTCTGTATCATATCGAAAGTATAGTTATTGAGTCATCCAGCTTCATGTCCTGAACTGCAGTTTGCGTTGAAAAGTGCTGACTTCAATGTCCTTTAAGAAGTAACCTCACAATTTGGAGTCTACTCTACAGTACTTCTGTTTACAATAGCTAGTTTTATATCAGTGCATATACCTTCCAGTCAAATTTTGTGACTTCCACTTCTCACTCTTTGCTGTGAGACTGCTATTTAGACTTCATCGTGATGATATTGGAGACTACGCAGCAGGTGCCAATTACACCAACATCAGCAGTTGATTCGACAATATCGTGCGAGGACCATAAATCTGGTAGCAATGACACCATCAAAGAGTTTAACCCCAGCTTTCGTCTCGTCCTGGCATTTGCGTCTCTATCCGTAATTAGTCTAGCTGCGGCCCTCGATGCCACCTCCCTCTCTGTGGCCCTTTCAGTCATGGCAGCAGAGTTAAATGGTACAACGGTCGAGGCATTTTGGTCTGGAACTTCGTTCCTAGTAACCTCAACAGTTTTTCAGCCATTTTATGTCTCTTTATCTGATATATTTGGACGAAAACAGCTGATACTTGTTGCACTGTTGCACTTCACGTCCGGGTCTCTAATAGCTGCGCTTGCCAAGAACTTTTCTACCATTCTTGTCGGACGAAGTTTTCAGGGTGTCGGGGCTGGTGGGATTATCTCCTTGACGGAAGTCATTATCACTGATATGGTCCCTTTGAGAGACTGTGGGAAGTGGTTTGGGTGAGCCATGGAACCTCCCTTATGATGTTCTAAAAATATTTAACGTTTTCTCAGGTACATCTCAGGCATGTGGGCAATAGGTAAGTAACGACCATACAAGTGAAAAGTTCTTCTAACTCGACAGAGGTTCTGTATCTGGGCCAATAGTTGGGGGTGCTTTTACTCAGAAAGGTACGTGATTCCTTTGCTCGTGCTCGGATCTAACTTCAATGGGACTCCAGCATCTTGGCGATGGATCTTCTGGATGAATCTACCAGTAATTGGTGTAGGCTACTTCATGATCACTCTCTTCCTTAAGCTTCATCCAGCTAGCTCATTACCATTGATGAGAAAGTTCCGACAGGTGGACTGGTTGGGAGCTCTTCTGTTTAGTGCTTCATTAACCAGCGTCTTGATTCCAATATCTTGGGTACAATTCTCGGACTTCTGGCACATATAGATTTCACTGACAAGAAAGCTTAGGGTGGTGTGATGTACCCGTGGAGTCATGCACTTACTCTCGTACCTCTCATTCTGGGCTTGGGTGGTCTCATTGCCTTCACCGTATACGAGCTGCATGTGGCGCGAGAGCCAATGGTGCGATTCAGTATATTCAAGAATTGGACGCTCCGGCTTGTCTATCTCCAGACTACTATTCACGGAGTAATTCTGTGGAGTTTGCTATACTATGTCCCACTATATCTTGAAGCTGTCAAGAACTTGTCTCCTATCATGACCGGCGTAGCGATGTTCCCAGAAACTTTCACCGTTGCGCCGGCTTCAATTTTAGTCGGCATCATGATCAGTAGAACCGGGAAATATATGTGGGCGTTGTGGACCGGTTGGATCTTTACCGTTCTGGGAATGGGCCTTCTGCATTTCCAAGATTTGCATACTCCAACTCCGGGATGGGTTTTCCTAAATCTGGTTCCAGGCATCGGAACAGGGGTTCTCTTTGCCGGTATAGATATTGCTATCCCCGCTGCGGCAGATACAATTGATATGGGATATGCTGTTGCATTTCTAACTTTCTTTCGTACCTTTGGACAAAGTATTGGAGTTGCTGTCGGTGGCTGCATATTCCAAAACGCGCTTCAAAAAGAAATGCAAGCCTATCCAATTTTAGCTCCTTTCGCGGCAAAGTTTAGCCAAGATGCTATGGGACTGGTGCAAATGATCAAACTGATGGATGGTGGATTGGCAAAGACTCAGTTAATACAAGCATATGCGGATAGTATAAAAACTCTGTGGCTTCCGATGTGTGGGATGGCAATTGTAGGGCTCTTATCGAATTTCATGGTGAAACAGTTTAACGTCTGTCCCTGCGTAACGAAACGCACCCCGTCACGAAACAAATCCATAGATTACCAATCACAACTTTTTTCTTAGCAGGTCTATGAATTTGTGCTTGAAATGTTACTTTCTTTAACTATTTTTCTCTAAGGAGACCACTTAGTAAGAAGAAAATAATTGTGGTTGGTTGTGCTGTCGATCTTTTCAATTACGCCGCCGATCGCCGTTTCGGCTGCACCCCCATGCTTAATCGAGAGTATTAAAGTCTCTTCAAAATTCGGAGCACTTAGGGAAATGTTCCATATCAGAAGAATATAGCTCCTAATTTTGAAGATGTTCGAAGAAGAAATGATATAATCCGAGAGTTACTCCGGTGCGAGGAAGAGGGGTATAAAACGGAACATGTTTTAGCTTCAGATTAGTGCTTATTAATGTGCATTAGTCTGGTATAAAATGTTGTAAAATCCGGACTCGCTAAAATTTACCCAGATTGCCGACATGACCTTGTCCAGGCAAAATCTTGACTCGCGAAGGTAATTCAGGTCGTGAGGATAGTCGTGATAAAGCAGACATGCCGGTATGACGAACTTGATTGCAGTGATACTCCTGCCGGATTAACGGGCTGTTCCGCCCCGAAAAATCACATTCCTGGTCGCAGCTGAGGACAGGCGTCATTAAATTAGCAGACGGACTCGGAGAAAGTTTAATCCGGCGAGCTCAAATTACTAAGCTAGAATCAAATTCGAACTTCGTGTGAGGAAGGACCTTTGTCGAAATTTAGATCATTGCACGACCATAAAGCAAATCTGCTCCCACCCCGTTCTTTCATCTACATGGCGCCTCTTGCGCTTCTCAGGTGCTCGCTTTGTAGCTACTGTGCTGACGATAGCCCATGGACGCGCTTCCATGCTGGTAAGAGCTATATTGTCTGAGCTGAACAAATTATTAATGTTTCAATGAGTAGTACTAGATCTAGGTAGCGGAGCAGCCAGGGTTACCAATGAAGAGTCTATTTCTCACACTCTCGGTTTGGGGGAAGCAACGTTCACCTTTGGAGACTCGCCTACGCTCGACCCTATCGAAATTCGATTTCGGCCAAACAAACCACAGGTTGCATCTGCTGGTGCCTACCTACTTCACGCTATCTGCCTCCAAACAATACAGAAACGAGTCGCAGATTTATCCCCAACACGCCTACTTCTGATCTGCCGGGCGTTAGAGCAGGAGTGGGGGAAAGAGAATACATCATGTCCGAATCTGATAGAAGGTATAATGGTCATTACAACAAGTATAAATGGACTCTACTAATTTGATACTGTAGCTTGTTTTGATCCAACTATGCCAATCTTTCCAACTATTACGCCTTTAAATCCGAAGACTTTCCCGCGTTCCGAAGGCTCTCAGCTCCGCGGTGCTCCCTCTGCTATGTCGGAATCCCCCACAGCTCACGCCATATCTGGCATACACCTTCCTGATACGCTCTATACTTCGCAAAATACAACCACAAAGTGTATAGAAAAACGTCCAAGTACAAATCTCAGCAATCTACCGTTGGAAATAATATGGAATATTCTCTCTTATCTAAATTCCAATTCGGTCGTGAGCTATTTTGTCACTTGTCAGTCTGCGCTCTCGTCCGCATGGAATTTCTCTGTATGGCAAGATCTGGCCTTGTTTACTGGAAAAAGGACATCGGATATAGTTATTCCAACGTATAAGACCTTCAAAAATAGTGATTATGCTCGTCTCGACGCTTTGCTGGACTGGCTCCGAGAGATATGTCATTTAGCAAGTGTAATCAAGACCAGACCAATATTACCTTCCACTCCTACAGAGGAAAAGGCAAATGTGTCTTTCGGACCTTACCCACCGCTCGGGCATCGAGAACTTACGATTGTCATCTCGGGGGCTCTCTTGGGCTTGAAGGTTCACACGATGTCATTATGTGGAAAGAAGTATATTTGTGGACTAGAAGGAATACCTAACGCTTCCTGTGGGCTCATCGGAGATTATGGCAGTACCTTCCAGAATATCTACTTCCAGAATATCTACTTCCAGCACAACGATACAGACAGTCTTGGGACTATTGTTGATTCTCTGGGAATCCGTAGTCTTCGGATAGGCCGATCTGAATGGTCCTCTGGAACGCCTTCCGAGCTAAACCGGTTCGAGGGCGATGATCTTGCTCATAATGGCGAGAAGCAGATTCAAATCGATGCAGATGTAGGTTTCCAGCTCGTCTTTTATATACTTACTGAAGCGTGCTAGTATTTTAAATTCAGGCGTATTGGCTGGCGCCATTCCCAGACTAGACCTTTGACTGAGGCTCTTTTAATGAAACCCAAACATATTGGCATTCCATCTCCGGAGAATTTCGCATATCGTTCTAAATATTTGTTGAATTGGTCTATCGAGAATTTCAAGACCATCTCAGCAGAGTCCATGATATTCGACAAGGATATACTAGCGATCTCTGCATATTTCGGTCTAAGGAATGAGCTAGTTGGTCTCCGTGTATATTCCAGGGGTACTGTACAAAGCTCTGGCAATTCTAGAGGCTTGGAAATCTTTTTCCCACTACAGGGTGGAAAGGAGATGTTGAGTCAGTTTGACGTTCGCCGGGATAGTGCGAATCGTCTCGCTCTTGTCGTATGTTCAATACCCGGGGAATATATCCAGTATTGATTTTTTTTAGATCTACACCACTCTGGGCCGACGACATCTTTTTGGCACGGCAGAGACAATGGAAAGCGTTAAGTACCAAACGCTAAGTCCATTGACTGGGCAGATTGTTCAGGGCTGTTGTCTCCAATTCACATTGTCGGGCCTAGAGTCTATCGGTCTTGTTTGCTCCCCTGGAACTTCAGCCCCTCGTTCAGATATACCCCCTACACTGATGATGCCATCTTCTGATCAGAGTACAACGTCTAGGTTCGAATTTTGCGCTCGACTTACCAATATCAAACAAGTTACTACATATTCCCGTAATGGCTTTTGTATTGGCCTTAAGATCTCCTATCACTGTGGCGGTTCAGAAATTCTCGGCCGGTTGCAAGCAGACAACATCAGTAACTTTGAATTAACTAATGAGGAATATTTATGCTGCATTCGCGTACGAGTAGAACCGGGGAGGGTTTTAGCTATCCGTTTTGGAACCAACATCAAGCACTTACCAAGTCCACCAATGGAAGATAGTCTAGAAGTTGACGTAGATGGAAAGTCGTTGGTTAGTTTGTTGTCCCCGTACCTTTGATGTAGACAGATTATAGATTGATAACCCCCAGGCCATTTTTTGGTGCTTTGGCAGAAATGGGGATTACATCTCCTTCTACGATTATGTTACAATGGAGGAATACAGGCCGCATCGTTCAAGTAAATATGCTCTTCACCACGATCGAAACTAATCCATCGGCACTGAGTTCCCAAGCGGCTCCAGAGTCGCTTTCTCCATCACTGCAGTGATTTAGACAGTGGCATATTTGAGACCGGCGGATGAAATACTAAAAAGGCGAACGAGCTCTTTCTATGTCCTAATCTAGATTTTATCATAAAATAGAATCTGTCTTTTCAGCAGTTGACTAATATCTTTGGATGTAGAAAGACGTTCAATTCAATTATAAACCATTTGCCGACACTTCATCGATTGCTTCAACTTTAAAGTCCTAAGTAACATAGTTAGCGGCGTTATGACTGTTAGGACGAGCGATTTGCCATCGAATGTCTGTCTTATCCTTCAAAGATTATTGGGTCGCTGGTAGATATATGCCCAGTTGCCTAGACTGCTGTCAAGAAATTTGCATTGAGGCCACTGGTAAAAGCGCGAGACAAATATCGAAGGAGAATGTCCGATGCACGATTTGTGACACACAGCCTCGTGACGCCACTCCCCGCTAATTGGTTAGTCTTGAAAATTTCCAAGCTAGAGTTAATGGAGATGTGCTGGCGTGTAGCGACAGTGACTAATTTGTGGGAATCTGACTAGGCACGGGCACTGTTTTCGGCGGTAGCAACAAACCAAATCGTAACGAAACTAATGACGACGACGGAGACCTACCCACAATCAAAGAATTGCTGTTCACGAATCTACAAGCGCAGGGCTTCACAACCAGGGATCGAGGCCCAGACAAGACGAGCAGAGTTGAGGAGGTAGCTGCAGATAAGAGGGATGGCTCTATTGACCAGAGCAGGTCAGCGCAAAGCGATAACTCAGGCGGGGGTCCAGGTGAGCCGCGCCCACTACACCCTCCATTATGGAAATCAATGGCCAATTTTTCTGACACAGATGATCCAATTGTCCTCCAATGACGTTAGTCTTCGCGCCAAAAGTGCAATAGCACCAAGCGCTGGACTTTTCTAAAGCCCAGAGACAGCTATCGACTGGACAACTACGGCCCCTCCTCGAGCCGGCTCCGCGCTCACAGCTTGCAGAACAAAGAGCTTCGACGCCAGAATCTCTACCTCCTCAAACCCCTTCTTCGGGCCTCTCGAGCGAGCCATTACGATAGCATCAGTCGAGAAGGATCACGCTACGCCACATCCAAGGCCACGAGCCCTTCTTCGAGCCCGCCTCCACGCCATGCCAGAGCATCGCCAGAGACTCAGCTTACTCAAGAGGGTCGTCTTCATACCGGTCGAGGTGTGGCAGATGAACACGACCTGGTTGACCATGCCCTCGACACTCTCCTGATCGATGAATGGGCGAGGAAGCAGCAAGAGGTGGAGCAGGAGCAGGAGCAGGAGCAGGACGAAGGAAATACTAAGAATGAAGACGAGGGGCCGCAGCAAGAGATGAATGTTGTGGCACTGGTGGCAACAGCTGAAAGTGCTAGTGGAAGTCCAAGACTGGCCATACAACAGCAATCGCTTCCTGACCTCGACTTTTCTAAGCGGTGGTGACAGCGACGACGAGCTCAACAGCACCGACTCAGCCGAGGATGATGAGAAGAAACCATGTCCTGCTAAGCGGAAGCAGCTGTCCTCATCACACGGTGGCCCAACACTCAAGAAGCCCAGGCGCGCTCTTCAGGAAAGCTCTTCCTGCCAGCGTAGACCTCTCTCCAAGCCCCATCGCCAATACCTCAAGTCACACTCCTCTCTCGACCAGTGTTCAAGAGTCGCTACAAGTTCGAGTGCCAAGGGCCAATTGCCTTCACCAGCGCCTTCTATACTACAAAGCATAAATACAAAGATGTCGCTTGGCGACTCTAACCTTAGCCCATCATCCAGAGCTACGCCACCGACGCTGACCGAGATCACGTTCCGTCCGCACTCCGCACACTGCTACTCCTTCACTGCTACGATCCGGGACGGTTGTGACGTGCGAGGAGTCTCTCTCGCCCAGCTGGCTCGACTCATCGCGAGCACCGGTCACGTAGGGAAGATTGACGACTTTACTATCAAGCCGATTGAGCAACATTCGTACCTCTTGAGTGGCTTCAGCCGGCATACATCGTCATCGATTACCGCAGAGGCAGGCCGTGACCACATTGATGCGACGCGTTCCCGACCCGAGGATGGCAGAGCTATTGACGCTGGGCCTTTTATATCACGGGGAAGTGAGGGCTTAAGTAGCGATGAAGATCAGAGCGGATTGAGCGATAGCGATCCCGAACCCGGCGGCGACTGCGACAATGATGGCTGTTCGAGCGAGGACGAGCTGGGCCGTTTGGATTTGAGGATGAATGTCCTGTGGGATCCTATAGATGAGCAGCGCTTGTTAGTCTACAAAAAGGAGGGCAAATCGTGGAAATGGATCTTCGGCTAGTTCTCAGGCAGGACTCAAGCTGCAGTCCGCACACGTTTGAAACTCGTACAGGCAAGAGGGAGGTGAAATTCTGAGTTTGCTCCAGCTGGCCCTATGCTCAGTGAATTAGGGTGGAGATGGGATATTATTTCAAGGGATATAAGGAAATGAAACGTGGGGTAGATGAGTGAAATGTAGGGAGCAGTCTTTTGTTTCTGATAGAATCAATTGGGTTGAATCTAAATGCCTTTCTGATCTCAATATATCTATACTAGTCTTTCTGCCGTTTTCGAGGATTGGCCGCCAGCAGCTGCTGTGACAGCCGATTTGAGGCCAGCCCCTTACCAATTTGCAATTCTACTGGCAAGAACCCTCTCAGCTATATCCATTCCGACGATCAGGTAGAATGCATTTTCACGAGGCTCCCGATAAATGATGCTATCTTTCAAACGTTGCCATACCCAAGTATACGCTACTGCTCGATGTGCTTCGATGTCGCAGAGTCGGGAATGGTTCTGGTAAGCATCCCACATAGCCTCAACTCCTTCCAAGACCCCCCCTTGTTGTATTCTCTCCACTTCACCTCTCTGTATAGCCCCGCAAGGGACAGAGCGTTCACGCCGAAGAACATAAAGGCCGGCTTCGCTGCCAGTGGTCTATTCCCCTTTAATCCCGATAGGGTGCTCAGAAGTATGCCCGCCCCCCCGGTTGAACAACCCATTCCAAGCGCCGATGAGGTAAAGGTAGGGTCTTGTCGGCAAGACGTAGAACCGCAAACGCCTGAGACGCTAGTGTCAGCAGATTCTTTTATGTCGCTACAGAACCGGATCATCCAACAGGATGCTCATTCGCTTGATGAAACAAGCAAACAGAACCTAGCAAAGCACTTACAGAAATGTACTAAAGCTTTCTAGAAGTCCTCTGCTCTAAGCGTCCTCCAGGAGGACCGGATACAATTCCTGACCACAATCAACAACGAAGCCAAGGTTCGACGCTCGACCAAGTCATTAGTACTAGAGGTAAGGCGAAGGTCATGAGCTATGAGGACCTTGTGGAAGCACGAGCGAAGCGGGTCGTAAAAGAAGCTACTCGAGCAGCTAAAGGCAAGGGGGAAACGCGGTCGGAAGCGGAAGAGTAGTACGCTCGAGGCAGAGGAAGACACTGCAGAGGAAAACACTGCAGAAGAAGACACTGCAGGGTCCGCGAGACGTGGTCGGAAGCGTAAGAGTGCTGCGCTTGACGCGCCTACACTAGCGAACAAGAAGGCGCGGATAAGTAATGGCCCCAAGTCTGCAAGTACCTTGATGAGGCCGGCCAGCAGGATACAGATTGCGGACGATGAGATTGTGCCAGAACCATGGAGAGCTCCGGTGGCGAAGATGTGGTAGTATGATAGAGGATCGATCAGTTTGAGGCGACCTGTTGCTGTATAGAAACTTAGAGTTAAATGTGATTATCGTCGGTTTGGACACGAGAGGGTTATAAACCAGCCTTTGACGTTCCTCCATCGTGCCTGCCCCGCAATTGTTTGCAAATATACCGTGCTTTAACGTGCCATCTTCTTGGCTAGGTCATCATAGTCTGGCGTGCTGATACCCTGCTCCTTTCGATAACTCTGGCAGCCATTACCGACGCTGTCATCTTTGAGGTCATCCATGAGTTCAGGAGCAACCGTGCAGAGAACGGATTCCCTCGGAGGCTAGGGCAGTAATCGAAGCCGTTCGTCGTTTCAAGCAGAGCATAAACACTTTAAGGCAAAAGCCAGAAGTGAGAAGCTGGAAATGAAAAGCCAGTAGTGTTAGAAGCCGGAAGTGGGGTGGGTTGCTGCCATATTTTGCTAGGTCGGAGGATGTCGGGAAACGGAATTTTCCGGCAAGGTTCGCGCAAATCCAGCCACACGTTTCGCATTCACAAAATTAGCAGCCAGAGGAATTACATTACTAATACAATTATTTTTATAGATATTACTGTAACCGCGACTCAGCTAACCAGGGTCCTTGCTCGCTTGATTGGAGGAGGTATCAACCCATATGGCGACGTCGTATGACAGGGCACGCCCTTGGCCGCCACAAAGTGGCAATAGTATTTCCATTTTATTATAAGACCTAGACGTCCATACTTAATCGTTTCAAGTGTTTAAATAGTGAAAATTTTTAATGGTAGTGTCACAAGTCGAGAGGTCTGATTATAGGGTAAAAGGAGGCTCTCTCTAAATCCAATGGGGCGGCGATGACACGATAATATTTTTTCGGAGCTAGTAGGTTAGGAGTGTTCAGGGGAAGCATATTATATACTGAAATCAACATTAATAGAAATTTTAACGAATTCATGGATTTTAAGTCGCTTGAACTTGAAGTACCTACGTTTTGTTTCGTTACGGGGTGCGTTTCGGCACGCAGGGATAGACG
>QGMF01001012.1:0-11548 GCA_007821475.1 Lachnellula arida
ATCTTAGGACCCGACCTATGGGTCCTCTAATCCTTATGGACCCGACCCAAAACCTATATGGGTCGGGTCCCCCATGGGTCCATGGGTTTTGTGGTGACCCCTAGGTATTGGTCGACTGCCCTCCTCGTCGAGTGAAATTTGTAACAATTGCCGCTTCCAGATGATACAGTAGGTTGTTCGACACCGCTAGAAGGATTCTTTGACAAACCGAAAATAGACGCTGTCATTGTACGCCTGTGTTGGTAAGAAACCCTGGGCTATATAAGACTGTTCAGCTTCCTCCCCTTACTTTCGATCAGCATCAATCACAACATCAATCGTCCAATTCTTCCTTTCTATATTACTCTCAAAGTCACACCAAGTAGAGGATACATCTTCAGTCCAGTCAAGATCTCAAATCTCTTCGATTTATTGCCCCAAATCACTTTGTCATTTTCAGTCCCCTGTCCACTCCTGCATCAACAAAGGCAACATGGCTCCTCGTCGTTCTGCACGCCGCCACCAAAGAGAGCGAACACCTGAGCAGACTGTCGAAGCGGGGCCATCCAATGCTGGCGCCCAAATTGAGGAAGAACCGGAAGAAGTATGGCATCCCGTCTACGTAGCCATATACGAAGGTTTTCCTTTCAAGCATTAGGCGTTCTGGGTCGAGAATGAGAAAGATCGCCCTCAGAGTTTCCTCTGCCATATTCAAGGCCGTAGGACAGCGTACCGGTACGAAATAAAATACCACGATGCGGAAAATTCCATGAGCAAAATCAAAATCATAAGGGTTGGATACGTTTCCAGCCTTCAGCTCGAGAGATTGAGAGAAACTGCAAGGAACATGCCAATCCACAATGATGATGACAAATGGGGTTGCCAGGACTGGACCTGGGATTTCTTTCAGGCACTCATTGCCAAGGGGATTATTGATGGTGATACCTACATCACTGCGAATGCTCGCGACCTAGTCTGGGCAGAGAGGGAGTATTGAGGGCCGTGCTTGAAGGACTTCTAAGCAGCCGGGGATCCCCAGATGGGCATGGATGATTGGCAGTCAGGGCCCAGGGGATATGAACAAGAAGTGCGTTTCGACTTTTATGGATTACATCTCGGAGCTGAGGTTGTGTGGAAAGCTTTGGCATTCGTTTTGTTTTCTATGGTATTGCGTGTTGGGTTTTTGATTTTGTGTTTCGATTTTTGATTTTCGGGTTTTGATTTTGTCTTGGGCATTGGGTGCATGTAATTCGCTATCGTATTTCGGGAAATAAATTCATATATCAGTCTACTGATATAAGGCCATTATTCTTATTAAGCATAGACAATCATATCCCACAATCGGTCAATCAACCACCTCTCAGGGTTCTTTGCTGGAGCGATGCAGGGCGGCAAGTACTGCCACCAATCTTCTTCCTTGTACAGCCTAAAAATGTACAAAATCTTCGACGATTCAAAATACTCGGGATAAAATCCACTGGTCTCCCAGTCAATTATACCGGTCACATGATATATCCCGGTCTCATCGATATCCACCATGATATTTGCCGTCCGGACGTCTCCATGAGTGAAAACAACAGTTGACGAAGCAGGTGGGAGTAGACTGCGGAGGAATCTAACAAATGATGAGGTGTTATGAGGTGGAATCGAAAACTGGAAATCTTCAAACGCAGCTACCGTTGAGATAGTCTCGCGGGTCTTGTGGCCATCGCGACGAAGGTCTTTCACACCTTCACCGCTCACTCCTCCTAAAACATGCTCAACACCTGTACTTGTCAAAGCCCGTAGTTTGAGAAAGATATCGTTCAGTTGGTGTTGAATCAATAGCTTGTTCTCGTGTGTGAGGTTTGGCCATGCGGATTCGAGCGTCGTCGATGGAAAATATGTCATGAACATGATTCGTGCACTACTAAATTTGACAAGACCGTGAGGTCTCGGGGCTGGTATGTCCGGCGCGTGCTCTTCGAGATATTGTAGCGATGTGTACTCTGTATAATCATCATTGCCTTGAATGACCTTTGCGACAAGGCGGGGATTGCACTTGAGAACGACGCCTCTTGAGGGGTCTTCCCACAATTTCTCGCAGCTCAAGATCATTCGCGATAACGAGGTTACGAGAGAAGCTCCAATCAGCTCAGATCCAGAATCCGGCTCCATATAACTGGAAAGAACTTTTCTTGTCTCATCGGATAGCGCGTGCATAATCTCAGCGTTGCGGGTGCGTGCGACTAGGCGGGTGCAGAAGTCTTGTTCTTCGGTGGGAGCATTTGCAAACTTAAGATTCTTTGATGCCAGCCTTGAACTTATCTGTTCGTCAACTGCTTCCTTGAAAATCCGTCGCGACTCTATGCTGAGTGAAATTTCCGGATCGGCTGTGATGGCGGCTTGTATGCGTTTTAAGATGATTTGGTTTAGTTGTTTCGCTTTCGCTGAGATTGCCTCTGCTTTAAGCCTGTCATTCTCATTATTCGCGTCATGAGCGCTGTAGCAAATTAGCCAAATGTACCTCCCGAGAAATCAAAGGGATGGTTACCTCGAGGTGGGTGACATCTTAGGACGGTCGCAGATATCCACGATGTGCGCTACTGAACGAGTCAAAATCGCGCTCTCTTTAAGGGATGCGCTAACTAAGCTGCAACTCACTACTAAAGATGTTGGTATCACAAGGTGATCACTTTCAACTGCAGTAGACGGTGGTTTGGTGGTTTGGTTTGTGGTTGAATTGATGTGTAGCTAGGTCAAATGCAGTATTGTGGAAGCTCGAAGCTTATGCCTTCTCGCTTAGTCATCATGAGCTAAATCACATGACTACAAAGTCTTTCCGCTTGGTGTTGGCAGACCACCTTCAGCCTCCACACAGCGCATTCCCACAACTTTTAATATTCCACGCCGCCTAGCACGTTACAAAGTTGCGTCGCTTTACGTCCAAAACCCGTCAATCCTTCTAGATCAATACCTCATCATCCTGCATATCCACATCCATATTCTCCCACGCTTCATTGTCACTGTCCGTGTCATCTCTTTGTGAAAAGGTCTCCTTCGGGTCAGGGTACTCTTCTTCTGGATCTTCAGATAGTTCGCGCGTTAGAACCGACGCGTCTAATTCCCAACTGACAATCTCGTCACGAATAAGATCATCAATTGGGATGGCACATCCAGTATCGTTGAGAGTGTCCCATTTGAAGAGCTCTTTCCTAGCCCTGACGATCTCAAGATACTGGCTGTCCAAGTCATCGAAGGCGACTTTGCACCGTTCGAAACAACCATTGAAGTCGGCCGTGTTGATGGATTGGTTCAACTGCTCGATAGCCAAGTCTGCGGGAAGAGGCCCAAAACGGTCGTAAAAGTTTTTCTGAACCTCGACAGCCGTATCTTTGGGGAACTTTCGCAATGCATTATTATAGTCTTCGAGATACACTAAACAATCTGCGAGCAGCTGCATCTCGGGGTGGATATAATGCCTGATATCGAGATAAACTTGTCCCCCCTTAGATCCTCCATATATTTAACCATCTTCGCTGCAGCAGCTACGATATCTTGGAACTGATCCTCGAAATGCTTCAGAATAAAGGCTCGAGACGTCTTAAATTGAAGCGCATCGGAACGCCCGGCAAAGTCCCTGCATTGTGTTAAAGCGTATGAGATAGAGTCCTCGTACGTGTTCAAGAGCCCACGCTTTGGACAGCCGCTTCCCCGGGAGACTAGATCGGAATCATCTTGAAAGTATGCATACTCGTCTTCGCGTTTCAACACTGCTCGCAATTCCTCATAGCGTTCGAAAGCCGCAACATAAGAAACCAAGCAGTGGTGCATCTCGACTAAGAACTCCACGGGCGTATTGCCCCTGACTAGTTCACGTAACTCAGTGATGAGGGCTTTCTGGCCATCCATATTGTTTTGGGGACTGTCAGGGCGGACATCCGCCCTGAAGATATCTGGAATATCGGACCTTGTAAGGTCTCCAATCCATAAATTATCCAAGTTGCGCAGGGAGCGTAATGGATTGAGACCTTCTTGCACACCCAAATAGTGTATCTGCATATCTGGGTCGTAGAATCTTGCTGGGATCAGCAGCACTTCGATTGATTTTGGCGGGGAGTAGCAGATCTTGTTACACAACCTTGAGAGGGCTCTGACAGGCCAGTCGTCATTTCCGAGGAGTTTATCCCATGTCATTATGATCTTCCAATGACGGACCTTCACAATGGCTGGACGTGTACCTTGCATACCATATCTGGTCAATGGAGATGGATTAGACGACTCGCGATTGACATCAGGGCGATCAATTCCCACAGCCATGATGAAGGTATTTTTTTCGTAGAGATAGTTGATAGCCTCGGAATTTATCTGCTTGCAAGTCCCAAGAAGACTAGGCGCTAAGCCGTAGGTAGCTTTTTTACCGCAGTCGGTATCTTTGCTAAACCGACGTATTAGCATAGTAAAAAGCTGGGTTTTGGGATAGAGCCAGCTGGCATGGGACATTAAAAGTCGATGAGGCCTCAGCTCCTATCCCTTCCACCCTTCGTATGCCGCCAAGAGTGTTCCTCACCCACCAGACCCCTGTTTTTTGGAAGGAAAAAGTCTTGGTGGCATACAAGGGGTGGAGGGGGATAGAGTAAACTGGCTTGTTGTATGAGAATAAGCTCACCTGATGGAAGAGGCTGTTGCGAGATCCGGATTGACCAAGAGAATCTCGTAAATGTGATTTCGGATCTCTGGTGGGAATTTGTCCAGGAAAGGGCAGCCCGTGGTGGCTGACTCGACATGAGCCTGGGATCCAACCGCTCGCGCGCCACCGTATTGATTCTTGTCGGTTGTATTGTTGAAAAATGAAGGGGTTCCGATGGCATCGGGAGTTTGATTCGTCGAGTCGGGTGACTGACAGATGGTCTTTCCTAGATCGGTGGCCATCGTGTTTTCTTACATCAGGGTCAGTTCAGAGTGTCGGAATTGACAATGGATACTCACAGATGAAGTGCTGAGGATATGGTGATGAGCATGAAGGTCGTCCACAAGACCAATGTGGTTGTCAGAAGTTGAGTGTTTTGAAAAACAGCAGCTGGCCAGAAAAACACGGAACAGAATCACGGGCGAGCCCAGCACATGACGTATACGCAAGTCCACAATTGAATCGTGCAATGTTTTTTAGAGGAATTGTGTGAATTTAATACTATGGAATTTAGCGGTGGTTGGCTTGGGAAGTTTTGCTGCATATCATAGCAGAGGTTCGACATAGTGACTCGAAAAGGGGAAATAAGACGCAAGATGAATCAATAAGAAGCGAGAGGAAGCAGGTAAAGGCTAAATTTATTCTAGGAAAAGCCTCAAGTCAGCGCAAGAAGCTTTCAGTCTTCCAAAACCATGCTTCAGATTATCTATGTCACAACCCATAACGATCAAAAACTACCAAAACCGCTGGTCAAAAGTCTACCCTCAAGTCTGCATATTCATGATCCACTTCTGCTGCGTCACAAAGGATTATTAATCGGCCCAAAGACTGGCTCGTCCACATCCCAAACGACCATCTCGTCGCACAGTGGTGGTGGCTCATTGAGAGCAATGGTGGACCCATAATCCTTCAGAAAGTCGAACTGATAGATACCTTTCCGAGCCTCGCGGACCATGAGGTATTGGCGGTCCAAGGAGTCGACAGCGGTCTTGAATAAGTCGCTGATGCCGTTATATAGAAATCTATTTATCCTCATGTTCATCTGCTCAATTGCCATTTCGGCAGGAAATCCCTTGTAATTGTAAAGGTTCGAATCCCCACGCTCCTTTAGGAAAGTCCGAAACATGATACTTTTCTGATGATCTTCAAATGCATCAACGTAATCTTCCAGAAGAACCACACCCCGGGACAAGTTGTAAGCCCAATCACAGAGGTCGGAACACGTTATACGATCGGAAGTGAACAGTCCATCTGGTTTCTTTTGCTCCTTGACGAATTCAGCCATATTGATAGAAGCAGCTGTAAGTCGTTGATATCGAGGTTCGAGGTATCTGAGAATAGATGCTCGGCTTTGTTTGACTTGAGTCGCATTTTCTCTCTCAGCTGCTTCCTGTGAGGTTTTTAAGTCGAAATGAATCGGGTTGAATTCGCAACAATCATAATACCATGGTCTCGTGCTTTTATCGACATGATGTTCATTAGCGAACCAGGCATAGGTAAGCTTCTTGGATTTTCGGAAATTCTTGTGACGATCGAAAGCTGTGTAATAGGAGATAAGACGGTTGTGGATGTCAGTTGAGAACTCAACAGGCGAACTTCCGGTCACCAGTTCAGATATTTCCCGTTGAAAGGACTCTTGTCCCACGAAGAAGGACTTTCGGCCATGGGTTTCAGAAAGCTTCATGGTCTCCGGAACCTCGTCGATGCTAGCATCTCGGAGGGTGAAGCTTTCTACATTTCGTAGGAGTCGAAGCGGTCGAAGTACCTCTGCTAGGCTTCGGAGACAAGACTTGTATGCAGATGTTTCACTAATGAGCAACTCGACAGATTTCAGTGGCGAATGGCAAATAGTACGGCAGAAATTCGTAAAATCCTTCGGGGAATGTGGATCTTCAAAGTAGTTTGGGCCGATGAAGACCTTCCACTTGCAGACCTTAGGAATGGCATGTCCAGTGCCGTATCTCATCACCGGAGATTTACCGAGAGAACTGCAATCATAACCCACCTCCGCCCACCGGTGGAAATCCGACACGCCAAACGATATGATAAAGGTGTTGTTTGCATAAAGAGTGCATGATGCCTCGCTGTATATCTGCTTACAGGTGGCGAATAGGCCGGGAGTCAAGTCATACCAAGTCGACTCGCCAAATTTTTCGTCTTCAAAAATGGATAAAGGCTCTCCCAAGATTGGGTTGACGAGAACAAGCGAATAGATCATGTCGCGGAGTTCTAGCGGGATCTTGTCGAGGAAATGACACACTGAGTGCTTTGCCTGGACAGGAACTAAGTGACTGGTGACCTCGTGGTGAGCATCATCGGACACATTTTCGAGGAAGGACAAGTCTTTCATCATGTGGTTGACTTGGTTAGAAGCAGTCACTGCAAGAGACTCCTCAGTCGTATCAAGTGCAGGGCCTTGCGGATGAGACATCTTAGACATGGAGCTTGAAAGTGATGATTTGCACAAACCGGATGAGGGCAGTCTCTAGGCTAGAGACACAATCAGTGAGGTGTACAGGTTCAGAGTAAGGTAGCTTCCCTGGAAGTTCGCCCCGTCGTTAGCCGTCCAGGAGAGACAGTGGAATGTATGCCGTGGAGGGAATAAAAGAGGGTTCAAGAGTCGCCAGATCCAAGAAGTGGAAGTGGAGATGTGGTGTAAATTGACTGGAAGCTTGACCTTAAATAAGAGGGAATTCACACTTCCAACCCGGTCACGTGTTCGACCACGGAACAGGAGATCAACAATTTGAGAACAAAGAACAAGAGGCGTAACTGGGGGAATGATACGACTTGGCCATACCGAATCCGCGAGCCTACCAACAGCAATTCAATATTCAAAGGGGCTCATGCATAGCAAGGCACAAAATTGCAGCAAGTTTTGAAATACAGCTTCGCAGTCAACAAATAACAATGTTAAGGAATAGAGCAAATTTTGAGATATTAAATATCAAATCAAATAATCAGGCGTCGGATATAAGCTTTACCTTACTTGGCCCATGGTAAATGCAGTGGCAGCCCAGTCACACGAATCAGGGTTAGCCGTTCATACTTGAATGGCAACAACTGTTTCGCCAAGCAGCTCTATCTACCCTTCTGCACATTTCGAGGTTGACTTCACACTGCCAAGAAGATTCCAGTTCTTCCAAAACCAGGCTAGGTAATCTGATATCAAGCAGTAGTAACAAGGTATGCAAGATTGGCGTTATCCGGAATTTCCAGCCACCAGAACCATATGCATTTCCAAGATTCCGAGTATTTACCCAACTATAGTTGGGGTTTCATTTTCTAGGAAGGAACGCATCAAGTTCAACTTGAAGCGTCTGGCATCTCGTGAGCGTGCACATGAGCCGATATCTGAAAACAATGATGCGGTCTGGCTTGGGATCGTAGCTCTTTTCGAGATTCAAGAAGCTTTCTCGGATGACGAAATCCCCAGCTAGATAGCTCATGGGGATATGTGAGGGCTGAGCTGAAATTGACGTGTAGTGTTGAGGTTCTGATCTTGTCATGTTCGAAGAGTCGAAGTGTTGTTGGTGAGGTCGTGACCTTTGCCGAAGTGAGGTTGATTTGCTCGGCCTCAGCCGAGGCTCGTCGAGAATCCGGGGAAGCTTGGCGGGGCAGCTCTGCCACTTCTGCTCTCACCATCTTAACACGAACTTTCTGTACAATAATGACGGCCTCAATATCTCGACAAAATCTCCGCGGTGCTTCTCGAGCGCTTCTATTTACCAATGGCTCTCGGTCGGCGTTCTGCTGCACCCGGCGAAGAGGGTTTGCGGACGTTGCAGAGAGCGACACGACGCTGCCTTTGAAGGGATACAAGGTCTTGGACATGACGAGAGTTCTTGCGGGTGTAAGACTTCTTGGGTGCCGATTCAAGAAATATGCTAATAATACGGGTAGCCATATTGTACACAAATACTTGGAGACTTGGGGTACGATTCAGCAATTGCTCTCCGAATACGACTCCCAAATGCTTACGAAAAGCAGCGCAGAAGTCATAAAGATTGAGCATCCTACGAAAGGAGACGATACCAGGCATTGGGGTCCGCCGTATGCGAAATATAAAGAAGGTTCTGGTCAGGAGGGTCCTGGGGAAAGCGCCTACTTCTTTGCTGTATATGCCCCTCTTCCCTTCCATCAACCGCAGAGACTGACTTGGGGAATAGGTGAACCGTAACAAGAAATCACTCGGCCTTTCATTCCAACACAAATCCGGCGTCGATATTCTCCACAAGCTCGTCGCAGAAAGTGATATCTTAGTTGAAAATTACCTGCCTGGCACGCTGAAGAAATATGGCATGGATTTCGAAACTCTCAACAAGATAAACCCGCGTTTGATCTATGCATCAATTACTGGCTACGGTCAGACTGGCCCTTATTCAAATCGAGCTGGCTACGATGTTATGGTAGAAGCGGAGTTTGGTTTAATGCATATCACGGGAAGCAGAGATGGGCCACCAGTGAAGGTGGGGGTCGCTGTCACTGATTTGACAACTGGACTATATACTAGCAATAGTATTATGGCAGCAATAATTGCCAGGGCAAGGACTAATAGAGGGCAACATATTGATGTTGCGCTGAGCGATTGCCAAGTTGCTACTCTTGCAAATATTGCCAGCAGTTGTTTGGTCAGTGGAAAGAAAGATGAGGGACGTTGGGGGACAGCTCATCGTAAGTGTCTTTTTGGAGAATTTGAATCCCGCTTACAGTGAAATAGCTTCGATCGTTCCTTATAGATCTTACAAAACCAAAGATGGAGATGTCCTCTTTGGTGGAGGAAATGACCGTCTATTCGGCCTCATCTGCAACGGCCTCGGACGCCCAGAATGGAAAACAGACCCCAAGTTTGAAGTCAACGCGCAAAGAGTTGCAAATCGAGTTGAACTCGACACTTTAATAGAAACCATCACACAGACGAAGACAACACAAGAATGGCTGGATGTTTTTGAAGGCTCTGGACTGCCTTACTCAGCTGTCAATGATGTGCAAGGGACGTTAAGCCATGAGCATGTTTTAGCTAGAGGTATGGTGAAGGAAATGGACCATGAGTTTTGCGGTCCAATCAAGATGGTCAATACGCCAGTGAAGTATAGCGAGAGTAAGCCAAGTATTCGAACGGTCCCTCCGATGCTAGGCCAGCATACGGATGAGGTTTTGAGAGATGTTTTGGGTTTGAGTGAAACAGATATAGAGTCGCTGAAGTCTGAAGGCGCTGTGAGATAAAATATGGATTATAGACATTTATAAAGTGTTAAAACGATTGGAAAACTACCTTCCTCCTCCCCACACTCTGCATGAATTGTCCACTGAGGGGCAACGGTATTGGAAATCTAAAGACATATTTTGCTAATTGGACTGCTATCTTAAACCTAGGCAGTAATCATCAGTTCCCTTGAATTTCTTTGGCCCGTGAATACAATCCAGCGTTGTAAATGGGTTGATGTGTAGTCACGTGGTATTCTTATCACGTGTTAGATGGATAGTTCATCGTTTGACTTCAATTGTGCTCAAAAAGACAAACATCAACCTGTCAGTCTTCAATAGTATTTACCCCTTGTCGCAAACACTTGCCGGCATCAAATCCAACCTTCATGCCCTCAATGCGATTTCGTTGATCTTCTACATCTTCCGATATCGCGCCTCATTTTGACTCAACGCCAACGACAGTTCTTGAGATTCAGAAAGGCCAATTGAACTCGGACTATCTCGTAGCAGTGCTTCAGAGGTTGGCCTCTTACTCTTGCACGGCTATCTTGTTATTAATTGCGTGCGCCAGCATCTGCGAGCTCCGGCGCATATCTTGTTCGCAACCTATTCGCGACCCAACATGGCTTCTGACGCGCCCCCTCAAACACCAGCTGCGCCTGGCAGCGGTGATGCCTCAATGAGCGACTCACCTCCCAAATACGTTCCCCAGTTCTCTGCAGCGACGGAAATGATCCTAAAGCGCATCCAATCCGGCTCTGGCTCTCTCACTGGTAGCTCAAGCCTCTCCTCAATTGGCATGACGGGCCCCCCTCCGGGGTATGAGGATATGAAGCGCAATGTGATGATGGGCATGAAGACGTCGATGAATATGGAGATCCCGAGTCCGCCTATTGGAAATAGGCAGAGAGCTGGAGCTGCGGGGAGAACATCTGTGGGAGGTAGTTCGATTGCGCCGCGACCTACAAGTACCCCCACAAGCTCTGCTGCTGGATCGGCTAGTGGAGGCAAAGGTCGAGGATCTGCCAGAGCAAGGGGTGGTGCGCGAGCGGGAACAAAGAGGAAGCGGATGAAGTCTGAAAGTATGAGTGAGGATGAGGAGTCTGACGCTATGTCCAAGCTTGGAGGCGATTCGGACTCGGACGATGCTGAGAGCGTTACGGAGCTGCCCAAGATCACCCAGTCCGGACGTCATATTGTCAAGCCTGCACCTTTCATTCCGGCTGTATCTGAGCCCAATACGAGAAAACGAGCGCCATCTAAGAGAGCGCAAGAACAAGCGTTGTGCAAGAGATGTGGAAGAGGACATAGCCCACAGAAGAACATGATTGTATTTTGCGACGGGTGCAATCTGGGTTGGCATCAAATGTGTCATGATCCTATTGTATCTGAAGAAATGGTCAACGACGAAACGGCGCCTTGGTACTGCACGGAATGTAGTAAGAAGAGGGGTATCAAGCCCGCAAGCTCTGAGCCAAAAGGGGTCAGCTGGCAAGGACATAGTGCAGAAGAGGTTTGTCCCTCCACCACCCCTAACATACCTCACTAACACAACCACCACAGAAACGCTCGTACTTCAACTCCCTTCCACATCAACAGCTCGTAAACCTTCTCATGCAAGCTACAGTCCATCATCCGAACCTTCCAATCTTTCCTCCCCCTCAGACTTCTAACGCCGCCGCCGCCGCCGCC
>QGMF01001013.1:0-11521 GCA_007821475.1 Lachnellula arida
GTGGTGTGGGAGGTGCAATTAATGCGGATATTGGTGCTGGTGTTGATGTCGAGGTGGAAGTTTGAGGTGATGATGTCGGAGGTGCGCTTAAAGTGGATGTCGATATGGGTGTGGAGATGGATGCGGAGGTTGAAGTACCAGGTCCATACACCAGCAGTGTGGATATCGATATCAATGCTGATGTAGAGGACGAGATAGGAGACACGATTTTCACATAATGGGTCTGGAAAAGTACGCCATTCAGGCCATTTAGTCGGATCCAGTAAATTGGTTCGGCTGTGTAATCGGTAGCTGTTGTCACATTCCAGGAATACGATGTTACTTCTTGGCCGTCGCCTGTATTATTTCCTGATTCTATTTGAGACAGATATCGTCAGCCGTGATTATATTTTTCTTACTCGGCGAGGAATGGAAATGCCAGATTATAGATATCTTACTTACTTATAAGTGCAGGTTCCCCGTTACCAATTCCATTATTGTGAACTAAAGTAATGTTCCATTCGCTGGAGTTGCACGTCCATTCGATGGTTTGCAGGCTACCGATTAGCCATATTAGATCATCGTTATTTTCTCCAACGGGACCGGGTGGTTCGGGTCTTATAAATGCGTTGTCTTGCGCGTTCGCTAGGCTAATAAGAAGAAGAGAGATACAGAGAGAGAAGTACATTTTTGCACTGAATAAAAACAACGGAGATGGTTTTGATAAAGAAGGTTTTAAACCAGTGGGAAAGAACGATCCTTGTGGCATTCTCACCCTATATAAATTTGGCACCACTGAGTGACCAGGCTTTAAGGTAGCAGGCGCTTACCAAAGGAGATTGATCTTATATTGGTGATGTGCATAGGTGCCTAAATGTGTGGCTATTACAAGAGGCTCCAAATTAAGGATGAGCTGTTAATCCTTTTGAAATTTGGAATAGCCGGTACCTGTGTAATATTGAAAGAGCCGAGCTATATAACTGTACTGCACTGAAACGCCAGGCTCAAGCTGTACTGCAGCTGAGGTGTATGAGCAAATCGTGTGTGTCAGTAGATGTGCGAGGCGACCCCTGAGAGTCTCGCCCCCGCCCTCGCCCTCTCGCTTACAGCCCCAATGTTCTCCAGTCCAGATCGCCCGTAGCGTGACACTCAAGACAGCTGGGACCAATCAAAACTCGCATGCAGCACTGAAGGGAAAAGGGCAAAAGGGCAGTCGCCCTTTGATTTTGCGAAATGCAACAAAAGTTTGAGGATTCCATTTCGAGCGATCATGTGGGTTTGCACGTGAGTAGAGGAGATATGACTTGAAAAAAGGGAAGAGAAGGGGTGGCAGTGGAGACGACGGTGAGGATGCTATATATCTGCACTTGATGTTGGTTTTTGACCTTTTAGAGTCGACATTTGATATCGCCTAGTGAGAGACAAATCTTGCAAGGAAGTTCTGTCCCCATCAACGGGAGACAACAGACCAAGATTAACGTTGCGAAAGAAGTAATGCGAGAGAAATATAGGTGAGCATCGCAAGGCGTATCAGGAGACTATTACAGAAGACAATAGCAATAATCAACGTGCTCCTTGACACAGGAATACACTGCACTAGCCAACCTCAGCTGGGAATGACCTCAACTTCAATGCTGCGTGCACATGTGGAAATTCCCATTGAAAAGCTCGACCAAAGCTCATTCGATGGCACCATACCGGCGGTATCCCCCATCATACCATGCTGCCACGACACGACACGACACGGCACGTACGGAGTATGGCAAAGAAACAACAACAATCATACTATGGGTGCAGCGTGCATACCTAGGTAGGGTCTAGAATATGAAGTTCTGCATAGGTTCCGCATAGGTTCTGCAGCTAGGCCACTGAGCCATTGCTGCTAGGCAAGATATAGGCATAGGAGGGGTTCGTCGCGTCGTTGGCGTGGGCGTTGGCGTTGGCGGGACGAAGAAGTTCGGGTCTGGGTTCCTTTGATTTTCTGTAAGTGCGGTCTCTTCTGTTCTCTGCTACTCGTTGCTACTCTCTGTCCATCATTCTCGCCATCTTCCTGAAGTATATACTATATATATATATACATATAATTGATAGCTGCCAAGACTGATATTGCTGTTGTGTGTTGGCGGTGAGGAGTGTACTGTATGTACTGTAGGCGGTGTGTTTGGAATAAAAGCTTTTTGCAGCTACGTCAGAATCTCAGGTACGATAAATCCGCGATACCGGCCTCCCACCGGCCTGCCTCCCCCCACCAAAATCACTACTGTACCACCATCTCCTCCACCAGACTGCCTTGTTTTATGTACCTTCCAGCCAGCCAACAACCAACACCAAATTGCTGCAACCCCCACATCGCACTCGAACTATTTCCCGCCTTATTGTCTTTCCTCCTTTTTCCCTTTCTCCCCGGTACCGTCTTGTGATCCTAGACTGCTCTCGCTGTTGAAGAAACTGTCCATGTCGTTGTGATATTTCACATCAGTTGTCCCATTCAGCAACTCGATTCTCCCAACTCGATTCTCCAAAGCTCACCACCACCATGGCACAGGCATCCGATCAGGAGAACGCCGAGCTCTCTGACACGCCGCGTCCCCTTCTGCCAGACCGACAAGAGTCCGTTCACCCAGCTCTTCATCCCTCGCTGACCAACGTGCCTGTGACGCCTGGCTTCCTCCCCAACGAATACGAAGGCAGCGACCACCCCTCCGCAACCTCCTATTTTGCCCACGATATAAACAAGCAGCGCTCAGCAATGGCCCAGTCTCCTACTGATGCTGCGTCCGGCGCCAAATCCAATCGAGATATCCTGCGCCGGATAAGCCTCACGTCGGGCTTGCAAAGACAAGACTCCCTCACGGATATGGATCCCCGAGCTGCAAATCCCTCTTTAAGTCTTAGTGGGGGCATTATCTCTGCTACCTTCTGTATACCCCACACTCTGACATACAGAAAGGGCGCCGAATGGGTAAGCACGATCTTCCGAATCTGCGAGGCATATCTAATTGATATTCTAGGGCCTCGATAGCCGTCGCGGCACCTCCGCCCTTTTCGATTCCTTTGCCTACCTCTCATCTGATAAGACGCCATGGAACCATACACTTGTTGGCTGGACAGGAGAGATAGCTCAGGCGGACGAAGAACTCACTCCTCCCGATACACCACCACCAAATTCTACAGTAAATAGGGCCCCTCTAAACAAGAACTCTGCCCCAATTCCTGTCGATGCGTTTGCGAAGCCTGCCGAGTCAGTAACGTCGGAGGGTCTACACATCTCCAAAGAAGACATACAAGCACTGGAAACGCAATTGGCCCGTGACAAGAAGGGGAGGACTGTACCTGTCTGGCTAGCAGACCACACTGACGGGGTTAGTGATGGAAGTCTATATTTGACAGACCAGCCTCGGTGGAGAAGGTTTGCGGAGCATGAACTCTACACGCTGTTCCACTACAAGCAGCACGAGCCTACGAATGGTCAAGCAGAGCGTCAAACATGGGCGGATTATTACAGGATGAACCAAAAGTTTGCCAATCGTATCCTCGAAATCTACAAGCCCGGCGATATAGTCATGATCCACGACTACCACTTGCTGCTACTTCCAAGTATGCTCCGGCAACGAATTCCGCACATGTACATTTCCTTCTTCCTGCATATTCCTTTCCCTAGTAGCGAATTTTTACGATGCTTGCCACGGAGAAAGGACATTCTAGAGGGCGTTTTGGGCGCGAATCTGATCGGCTTCCAAGCATACAGCTACTCTCGGCACTTTGTTTCCTGCTGTACCCGAATTGTGGGATATCCTTCGGATACTGCTGGTGTGGATGCATACGGGGGGAAGGTTAGTGTGGGTGTTTTTCCCATTGGCATTGATGCTGCTGCCGTTCAGCACGCTGCCTTCGATGACCCAGTTATTGGCGAAAAGGTTACTGCTCTCCGGGAGCTCTACAAGGACAAGAAAATCATTGTCGGTCGAGATCGTCTGGATACCGTGCGAGGTGTAGCACAGAAGCTTATGGCCTTTGAGAGATTCCTTGACATGTACCCCGAGTGGAGAGACAAGGTAGTCTTGATCCAAGTCACCAGCCCCACCAGTGTTGAGGAAGAACAGGAAGATACAGGCAATAAGATGGCAAACAAAGTCTCGGAACTTGTCTTGAAGATCAACGGAGTTTACGGTTCATTGGAATTCTCTCCGGTTCAGCACTACCCCCAATATCTGTGTCAGGAGGAGTATTTCGCACTTCTACGAGCTGGGGATGTTGCTCTGATTACCAGTGTCCGTGATGGAATGAATACAACCAGTCTCGAGTACGTTGTATGTCAGCGCAACTCACATGGCCCACTCATCCTTTCCGAGTTTTCTGGAACTGCCGGTAGCTTGAAGGACGCAATTCATATCAACCCTTGGGATCTTACCGGTGTGGCCCAACAGATTCACTACGCGTTGACCATGGGCGAAGACAAGAAGATGGCCATGCATTCAAGCCTTTATCACCATGTTACCACAAAGAACGTACAGGCATGGTCAACGGGATACATTAAGCGCCTGCTCAATGTTCTCAGTGCACACAATTCAACTATCTCGACGCCGCTCCTAGATAAGGCAGCTTTGCTTACACAATATAGAGCAGCCACTAAGCGGCTCTTCATGTTTGATTACGACGGAACTTTGACTCCCATTGTTAAGAACCCTGGCGATGCTATCCCGTCTGAAAGAGTAATCCGCACCCTCAAATCACTGGCATCCGATCATAGAAATGCGGTCTGGATCATTAGTGGTCGAGATCAAGAGTTCCTGAGTCAATACTTGGGTGATATTCCAGAGCTAGGATTCAGCGCTGAGCATGGAAGTTTCATGCGTCATCCTGGCAGTTCGGAGTGGGAGAATCTTGCCGAAACATTTGATATGAGTTGGCAGAAAGAAGTCATGGAGTGTTTCCAGAAATACACGGAGCAGACTCCTGGTTTGTTCCCCCTGGCCCCACATGATTCACAGCTAACACATTACAGGCTCCTTCATTGAACGCAAGCGCTGCGCCTTGACATGGCACTACCGCCCCTCAGACCCCGAACTCGGCGCCAACAATGCCCGTAAATGCCAGACAGAACTCGAGAAAACAGTCGGCAAGAAATGGGATGTCGAAGTCATGACCGGTAAAGCCAATCTAGAAGTCCGACCAACCTTCATCAATAAAGGCGAGATTGCTAAGCGCCTTGTCGCCGACTATGGCAGTGAGGTTGGCGAGCCACCAGAGTTTACTCTCTGCTTAGGCGATGACTTCACGGACGAAGATATGTTCCGCGCCCTGAATGGCAGTAATCTCCCGGCCGCTCATGTCTTCACCGTCACCGTAGGTGCAAGCTCCAAGATGACTCTCGCAAAGTGGCATCTCCTCGAACCGTCAGATGTAATCAGTAGTATTGCACTCCTAAATGGTGGCGATAGTGATACGGCTGATCTGGGGCCGTTGGCAGTTGTTGAGGGCAAAATTCCCGAATCGATGCCTGGGGAGAGAAACATTGATCGCGTTGTATAGTTGTGGAGTGATTGCATTTTGTGAATAGGCGTGGGGGCGTGGGGTGGCGTGAGGCGAGTTTCCTGGGAGGTTGCTTTGGGTCAAGTTGTACTGATACCCACCTACTTTGGTAAGTACAGAGTAGAAACAAGAAATACGTCTAAATACTAGGTGTAACCAATTGTCCATAATACATCTTTGATATTTTAGGTGCTCTATTTGTTGCTACACTAGCGTAGGTAAAGCAAGTATGTGCCCAAGTGGGTTGACAACGACTCGGGTCTTTGGCATTTGATAAATAAACATTTATAATCTACGACTCGCGGGTCATGTGTACTCCACCTGTCATTCTACCCTCTTTCTTTAGCCAATGCCAATTTCATACATACAGGCCAATTAATCAGTTACAATTCTGAAGTCAACTTTCTTTCAGAGCTTCTAAGCTAGAGGTGTTGGGAGAATCCACCCCGCTTAAACCAACTATCCTTCCCCTTTTTCTCGCTTAATCAGTAATTCAACCTTAACATCACACCGAAACCATTCAAAGGGGCTGTGCAGCGTTCAACTTTAGAACCATCTCGATAGCTCGATAGCTCGATGTGGAAGATTATTGAATAATTACTATATTTTCCCGCAAATATTAACAGCTCAACGATATATTTCTTGATATCTATCTATCTATCTATCTATCTCTTATCCACCCCAAGCTCAACCCCCTGATACTCATTTTACTTTAGGCACGTACACGGTAGAAAAATTATCCGAATCATCTTCCTACGTATCGCTACACATAGGCATCCTCGTGACGCTTACCCTTGCGCCCTGCGCCCTTATCTTTGTCGTCAGAGCCGGGTTTCTTGTCTTCTGAACCGAAGAAATTGTTGGAGTTATCGGTTGCCTGAGTGGGATAAGAGGGAGAGTCAAAGAAAAGACACAGGGAAAGAGGAGTGTAATTCATTTGAAAAGAAGAGTAAGTACGATTTAGTAGCAAGTAAATAACTCGAACTTTTTAGTTGCTAACTTGCTGGGCTGTGGATGTGACTGTGTACGGGCGGCTGTTTAACTCATTCTCACTGCTAGGTATAGTGAGTATACGCAACTACTATTACAATCAGAGTCGATTTAATTTCTTCTCCCAATCAGAAAGCCTATTGAACTCTACCCCTCGTTGCAACAGGCCAAATCTCCTCAATCACCCCCTTACGGTGCGCGTAGTAAAAATCATGCAAGTTAACTGTTGGATCAATATGACTTGGAATCATCTCCACCCTCGCACCAATGGGAATATCGGGCTTGTTCTCCTTCCATTCAAGCCAACCGTGCTCATCCCCCATGGGCGTGTATGTGACATCGGGCATATCCTTTGGCTCCGCAAACCCGCTATCAGTGGATAAAGTCTTTAGACCAGCATCAATAGTAACACGACGTTCGGAGGTAGATTTGCTGATAACCGTCGAAAGGATAGTTAGACTGTGAGAGAAATAACTGCCAACTGCATTCCTGTAGTCGGAATCCATGAAGATGAAAGAGCCTGGCTGCACTTCTGTGACACCTGGGGTCGTGGCACAGAACTCAGCAGTCCCCGTTCCTCCAGTAGTAACGACTTGAATGTTGAATCCCTTCTCTCTTAGCAACGTCGCGGTTCCGGTGAGAATCGCCATGGCAGCTCGGCATTCTTTCTCTCTTTCTTCGCGGCCATGCACATGCTGGAGATGTCCCTCGTAGCCTTGAATCCCTCGCAGCTTCAAATGACCCAGTGTCGAAATGTGCTGTGCAAGCGCCAGCGCCAACCCAGGCGCGACGCCAGTACGATGCAAGCCGACGTCAAGGTCAATCAGAACCTGGATTGGCTCCTGGATGCCCGACTCTCCCAGCGCCGTGTCGATAGCCGTAGCGCCGATGTCACTGTCAACCACGATTTGGACTCCTGGGTGTTTGCGGAAAAGCTCAATGAGACGAGCAACCTTGGCTGGTCCGATTATCTCACACGTGATCAAGAGGTCCTCGATGCCTTCTGCGGCCATGACTTCGGCTTCGCTCAGTTTGGCCACGCATGCCCCCTTGGCGCCTGCTGCGATCAGCTTCTTGGCAAGGATGGGGCTTTTGGTTGTCTTTAGATGCGGTCGGATGTTAACTGCTAGTGGTTTTAGGAGGAGCATCAGCTTGTGGATGTTTTCTTCCATTATGTCGAGATCGACGATCATAGATGGCGTGTCAAGGCTGTCGAGCCGGTCTCCGGGCTTGGGGTCGTACATCTTGTATATCTTGATTAATCTCGGAGTAAAGCGTTTAAGACTTGACGTTGTAACTTTCTTTTCCAGGGTATATAGAGATTGTTTTGTGTGGTACAGACAACACCGATAGACGAGAGTGGGTGGATACAGAGGTAGAATAATTAAACTGTTCTTAATATCTGCAATACGGTTTGGATAGAAGATGATGTGTTTTTATCTTGACCAACTAGAATATTAGCGAAAATAGGAAGTAACGTAGCATTCAGCCCGCTATACAAGTAAGAAAAATAGAAGGCCTTCGTTCACCCCACTTTTGTTAGAAACTCAACTAGGAGAAAAAAAAAGGCAGGACATGTAGAAAGGCAGTCTTTAAACTGACTACACTATGGGATAATGTGGTATTATGTAACGCCAAGACAAAGTCATGTTGACTTTACGAAAAAGTAGCAGCACGAGAACCAACTCTACCACATAATAATGCCAGGAAACAAGTATAAGAAATGAAAAGGCTTACAGGCAGTAGTGTTCTCTTCTACGTAGTGATAATAGATGCTAGGTGTCTGCCGGACTAAGACTTTCTCGAACGGATCTCGACAATTATTAGAATACCTTGCTGGAGTGATTGCAGATGATTTTGTATACGGGATAGATTATACAGCTATGATAAGGGCACACAGCTATGTGTCGAAAACTCATAAGGGATTTCTCTTCATAAAGTTCAGCACTTCAAAGCATATATCCTGCACGGGCTATACTATGCATAGAGTGAGGTTAACGATTTGTTTTTATGCCTGTTTTTCTTTTAAGCAAAGTCTCCTTCCTGTAATAATTAAAATTCAGTTGTGATCGTAGAGTTCTTTCCTGTTGAGTTTGTGATAATGCAGTCTTCCTACCATGGCTCTGACCGTGCCGCTACATACAAAATTGGGACCGATGCAAGCCTTCCCGTGGAGGGGATAGGATTCGATTTTGTCTCTTCCTGCCTTCGGTTGAGCTCAAAACCCGTCTGTAATTTGCAAGCCACCCAAGCGTGTCTCAAGCGGGTTGTCCTCATCTCATGGATGAAAACAGACAGTGGTTGGCACTTATTACTAGCTTCATTGAAAGGTCGAGATGGACAAAACCAGGACAAGTAATCCAATCGCCGTCGTTGCAAAAAGGAACATGCCAACCCATCCCAGTGCCATAGCTGCAGCGCCGACTTGGCCCCCCGCCCCCCCCCACTGTGCCATATGACAGACTTCGAATCATACTTGCAGTAGCTGATGTTGCTATATCTGTAGTAAATTAAGAGTTAGCATCACTTTTTCAAAAAAGACTAGAGAGTAGAGTAAGGGTTCTGGGGACTAGATGTGCCCCTGCGAAAAAGCGCCATCAATTCCTGCACCTAGTGTGTAGTTACAATATACCGTATTCAAATCCGGGCTCGCTACGTTTCACTTCAGCCACTATTCTCAAGCCTAGTGGACATTCTATTCTGGGACTGCAATATTGAACGTTCATTAATGTAGACAGACTAATTTGCGTTTTGAACTTTGGTCGTCCATAGTGTTCCGCTTGAACATGTAACCATTTCCCATTCTCTGGAGCTTTGGCGCTCCTTTAGCTTTGCCAGATTATGTGCTCTGTCCTTTCTCATCCCCAAAATTTCCAATTGCATGCTAGAATCATCGACCAGTACGGTTTTACCTGGGACTGGATGAGTGAACTTACGCTGACGATCCCTTTACAGAAGAAATCTGATGTGCAGAGTAATTAATGTGGTAGAAGGTGCTCATGATCAATGAGAGGTTCACACCGAAGAAAAGGTATCGAAAGATGAAGTCTTGTGCCCCTTCAGAGCAAGCCGCTCCAAAAATGGCAGAGAGGAGAATGCCCGCCGCAAGAAAGTACTTCTGGCATTTATCGCGGTGTCTGACTGTAAACAGCAGGACCGTCAAGCAGGTGCAAAGAGAACAATCGACAAGGAGTGCCTCTGAGCTAATAGCTGTTTCCGCATCGTGTTGCCAGGGCTTCATCAATTCCTAGTTTTCGTCAGTAAAAGAATGTCTTCTTAAGGGGACATACTTACAAGGAGAAATTTCTGTATTTCATAATGCTGGTCTCCGTAGGTCGATAATATACTAAGCCTCAAGGATGAACCCATGTCCTCTCTGACGGACAGCTGTGCTGCCGCCGGTGTCGCCCAAGTGAGTATGAATAGCAACCCAAGTAGGCTGAAAGGGCCTGACCTTCTTTTGCCTCCACGAGGGACGTTGGGCAGGGATTTGAAGACTTTAAGTAATTGAACGATAGTCTCTATAGAACGAATTGAGTCTAGTTACTTCAAGGATGCAGATCCGAGTAGTGACTTAATCTTCGATCGCCACCAGATATCAATTTCATGCCAGGTTAGTCCAAGCCAACCCTCGTTCGGAGCTGAGCGTGATCCATCCTCTTCTAATTGATGCTTGTCGTCATTGAAAAGGTATTCCAACCCCTTCAACATACCGTCTGATATCCAGTTTCCGGATACGTTTCCAGTGTCCAAGGTAGCTCTGGCGCGGCTCGCAGAATTATCACTTATTCGATGAAAGCGATCCAAACCTAAATCCACGATCTGTGAGGCACCTTCCTCTCCAAGTTCATGCCAACCTTGGGACCAGGATATTCTCTGGTTTAACATCATTGTGGTAACCAAACTATTCTCCCTTTTGTCCGATGATACTGATGCTAGGAACGCAGCCGTCAAGTGTTGATAGAGACAGGCGTACGACGTCGTGGTGTCCGACCTGAGATATTTGGTTGAAGCGGTGTCGAATTGGCACTTCAGGTCTGCCCCATCGTCGCACTCATCGAGTGCATCAGTTAGGTACAACAACAACATACGAGGCACAACAGTTATTGCCGCGTGTTTTCAACAGCCCGCGAAGGACGAGTTGCTGCCACTGATCGCGGAAAGACCGGCTTGCAACGTCGCTATGCTCCCTAATAGCGTCGCAGATAACCCAATTGACAGTCGGTATACTGCCCGCAAGTCGTGCCGCAATGCTTGTGACGAACTTCCTAGCATGGCCAACGTCTCCACCGGCTCGCGAAAAGAAGAAGCTGGCGCCTAGATGACCCTCCGTATAATATTTACCTGCAACAGTTTGTGCAATAGTCGACTTTCCTGTACCAGCTAAGCCATTTAGCCATAAGATACACCGCTTATCTTGTCCATCGGCCCAGTCATATATCTCTTGTAGCAGGTCGACTCCGGTGTCAGGGAGACAGGTAGACTCGTGTTGTTTGTTGTATGGATTCAACAGCCAATCGCAAGCGGATAGAAGACAGTCGAGTCCTGAGTAACCAGTTAGCACTCCTTGTAATTGCTATATGATGTGAAACCGAAGTTCTATGCTCACCCTTTAAAGGGTTGTTAATCTTCTCACAGAGTCGCTTGTGCGCGTTCACTCTCCTTTCGCCGTAGATCATTAGTACTTGGATGTCGAAAATGCCCAGGCACGTGTACGCCTTGTCTTCTTCATGTATAATTTCTCGAATTTCTGCCCATGGCATTCGTTCCGTAAAACTAAATTGAGACAAAGGAGTGTGTTGCAGTGCTTTAGCAGGAATTCCTGTTATCTCGCAGAAGTGTCGCTCTAGGGATTTCTTGTCGCCGAGCCACCCCTAGTCTTTGAAGAAGAATTCAACAGATCTCGGAGTAATAAAGCTCTTGAAGCGTCCAACCACGGGTAAACCATCTGTAACGATTATGCTTTCTGGTCTTCCCTGGAAGGCCGGCTCAGACTAGATCCCGCTGGAGCTAGGCTGTT